>CANXYC011843293.1:0-36321 GCA_948193065.1 Aleurites moluccanus
TAATTAAATTTATTAAAAATTTTTTTTTTTTTTTTTTTTTTTTTTTTTTTTTTTGTAAAAATAAAAAATATTTAGTTTTTCTAAATTTTTAGAATTTTATTTTCTATTAGACATCTCAAACTTTTTAATTTTTTTCCTAAATTTTCCACTGCTTGATTTTATTCTTCCAATTTCAATAAACTTTGCTTCAATTCTATTCTCTAATTCATAATCCATTATCAAAATTAATCAAGAAAACCCAAATCAATTTACTATCAATAAAAAGTGGCAAAAAAAAAAAAAAAATTGAAAATATAAGAAGAAGAAGATTAAAAAACCATAAAGAGATTGGTTTTATCTCTCTCAAGAACCTAAAAACAGAAAATTGGGTATTTTTGGATGAAATTGCACACAACCTAGTAGAGAGGCCTCTAAAAAAACGTTAAAAGTGTAAAAATCGAAAAACCTAGAGAGAAAAATCAAAAGATGAAATAATCAGAAACAGAGACTGAGAGAATAGACAAAAAAGTAATTTTCTAAATTTGAATTAATCACTTTATTTTTATTTTTTTTTTTGCAAAATAATAATTATGTGTCAATATTCAATTGATTTTATCACTCTAATTAAAATTTTTAATTGAAATTACAATGATAACATATAATTTCTAACTATCCAACTTCGTGAAAGTTTGTTAGTGTCGCAAGGTATTTTATTTGGAAAACAATAGTTCTGTAACACTTGGCACGTGCTAAATGCATTATTTATTTAGGACATTTCAATGGCCTATATTATTTTCAACTTTTAACTTGAGGATTTTGAGTATTAACACATTTTTTTTTGGATGGAAATGAGAAATTATAAAATAAAGGAATGATGATGCCAATGATTTTGCATTAGAATTAGATTTAGACCTTTCATGTGTAGGGAAAAAGGAAGAAAAAAAAAATGTTTTTGCAAATTGCAATATGTTTTCATTTTTACTTTGCAATTTTCAATTCTTTCAAAAATATAATTTTAGAAATAAAGTGATCTACAAGTATATATTCACCTTTTAAGGTTTGTATATAATACAATTATAATTTTAATTGACCCTCTGATTTTTTTTTTAATATTATTAATTATAATGTTGGCTTTTAAAATATAAAATAATCAACTTATTTTTTATTTATACATTAAAGAGAAAAGAAATTTAAGAAATAAAATCACCATCTACACTTTCCTTAAGCTTTCCTCCCATTTAATTGCTATACTTATTAGGTGAAAATTGTTACATATTCAATGCTCAGATCCTTCTCTCAAAATAATTTTTTTATTATTATTATTTTACAACTTTTGATGTATACATTCCCTTCGTTTTTTTTTTTATCTGTCATTTTATAAAATTAGTCATTTTCATTTCTAATTGTTATTTTAAATTTTTAAAATAATATTTATCAACTTTTTTCTATTTTATTCTTATACTATTTAATTATAATATAATAACTTAATTTAAGATAAAGTTAAGGATATAAAATTAAATAAGTCATTTTAAATTTAATTAATAAGTATCTTAATATGTGTGCAAAATTTTAAACAATAAATAAAAAAAAAAAAAACAGAAGGTTCATTACTTAACTAATAATTGTATAATCAAAACTTATTTATTGCAAAAGTTTAAATAAAAAAAAACTCAAAATTATGTAGTTTTCGTCCTTCCCACATTAATAAACTAACTAACTAATAACATATTAATTATGCTCATTAGAAGAAAAAAAAAAGTAAATAAAAAATTTATCACCTGTCCTTGATAAAAGTTGTGGGCTTTAGCATTCAAACCATGGGGCACACTATATTTAGTCTATATAGGGTATAGATTAAAATGGGTTTATGTAGATTTAATTACTATCATTAAGCAAAAGCCTAACTGACCAAGTCATAATATATTCAATTATTTATATATATAATAGCTAATGGAGCTACACCAATAATGCAATTAGTAATAAATCTAAATTGGCAAAATTAGATATTATTTAGTTTTTTAACCAATTAAGCTTAATTAGAAGTACTTGCATAGCATAGCATCACAAAGATCAAGCATGATCATGCTGTTTTTAACTTTTTAGGCTTTGGTCCCATATTGCCAAATTACCTAAAAATTTGAAGGTGTTGAATGGAGCATTGTATTGGAAATCCTGCATTGGTTTTGGACTTGTGCCTAATTCTAATTGTGTTGATTAAACTCTTAAGCAAACAGAGATGGATTTAAAGTGAGGCAAGGAGTACGGGCTCTTTTTTAATTTTTAAAATTTTTTAATATAAAATTATTATTTAATTTTTAATATTTATAAAATGGTTATTTTATTTTGAATTAATTTTTTAATCTCTAATAAAATATTCTCTCAATTTTTTTATCTGTCATTTTAGAAATTCATTCATTTATATTTTTAATTATCGTTTTCAATTTTCAAAGCAATATTTATCAATTTTTTATTTTATTTTATCCTTATAGCATTTAATCAGAATACAATAATTTAATTTAAGATAAAATTAAGAATATAAAATTAAATAAGTCATTTTGAATATAATTAATAAGTATCTTAATATGTGTGCAAAACCTTAAATGACGGGCTAAGGGGGTTGCTGTGTATTTTTACAAAACAGCCCCTCATGTGTCCAATTTTAGGTACCTAAAAATTTTTGTAAAAATTTATAAAAATTGTAATTTGATAGTGTTTCATATGATAAATCTAATGATGTATTTTTTATGCTAAATAAAAATCTAATTCACAGTTAAAAATATATTATAAATATATTAAATCTAAACCGTTAAATATAATATACAAAATTTATAATGCATTTTTTTCTATCCATTTGATTTTTGTTTAGCATAAAAAATATATCATTAGATTTATCATATGAAACACTATCAAATTATAATTTTTATAAATTTTTACAAAAATTTTTAGGTACCTAAAATTAGACACATGAAGGCTACTATGTAAAAATATACAGCAGCTCCCCTCAACCTGTCATTTAAGGTTTTGTACACATATTAAGACACTTATTAATTATATTCAAAATGACTTATTTAATCTTATATCCTTAATTTTATTTTAAATTAAATTATTGTATTCTAATTAAATGCTATAAGGATAAAATAAAATAAAAATTGATAAATATTGCTTTGGAAATTGAAAATGATAATTAAAAATATAAATGAGACAGATAAAAAAAATAAAGGAAGTACTATTTAATTTCTTTTTTTTTTTCATTTTTCCTTTTTATCCCCTTAATTTTTAAAAATTATAAAATAAATTACTATTTAATCCCTAAAATTTATTAAAATTAATAAAATAATTTTTTATTTTGAAAAATTAATTATTTAGTCTATTATAAAATATTATTTAATCTCATTTTCTTTATTTTTTTTCCTTCATTTTTTTTTTTATTTTCTTTTTCATTCTACTTAATTTTCTTTCTTCTTTTTTTTTTATAAATTTATATTGTTATCATTGTATTCCTTTTTAAAATTTATGTATCATTCTCTAAATGTGACGGATACTTCTTTTCTAAAAATTTTGCATCTGTTCTATATATAAATATTATATATATTCTTATATATTAATATAATTACTTAATGGGAGATAAATTAGGGGTTTAGATACCGGCCTCTTTATTATAAAATAATCAATTTCTAATCCATTTATTTGTATAAAACATTGTTTAACTAAATGACTAGTTAAATAAAAAAACTAATTACCAGCTAATCCAATTATCTAATACCATGACTAAATCCATGCCCAATTCAAACTTGATAACTATATGCCACGGAGAAAAAGTATTCTCTAAACATGATTTTCTGTGAACTAATTAATGATTAAATGGATTTAATAGTCTCGTTTCAAAAAAATAAACTTATTTTTATTTTCACAAAAGTTATCTTGAAAATAATTATTGTTTAAACTTTTAAAACTAAATAACAAAACCAATAAAATTTCATTATTCTAATAGAAAAAATTAAAGTTTTATTATTAATTAATGTGTCAGTAACTCAACCTTTTCATTATTTGATGAGAAATATGAAAAAATACAATCATACTTTGATTAATAATCTAATAAAATTAATTAATGGTTTGTTAATAAAAATATAATGTATTAATGATGAAATATACTCCCTCCGTTTTTTTATTTGTCGTTTTAAAAATTCATCCATTTATATTCTTAATTGTCATTTTAAATATTCAAAATATTTATTAACTTGTTACTACTATATCCTTATAGCATTTAATTAGATATAATAATTTAATTTAAGATAATATTAAGGATATAAGGTTAAATAAATTATTTTGAATCTAATTAATAAATATTTTAATATATATGCAAAATTTTAAACGACGAATAAAAAAATAAATAAAGGAAATATTAAATAAAGATATATTAATATATTAATAAATTAACTACTCTTTAAAAGAGAAAAATTGTAATTTAAGATCGATAAAAAATAAAAGTGAGTCTATTTTTTTTTTGAGGGACTATAAATTTCTATTATCATATTAAGAGAAATTATTTGCATGATGCAGAATTATTAGCAACGATAATGACATAAGAACATGTTATCATTGGAAATTCTTAAGATTAATTGTTTAGACTTTAGAAATTGGAAGCATGACACCCATAAATTTTTCTAAATTGGGATCGACAAACTTTAATTTTTGGCTCACCTCACCGAATTACGAAATTTTTTTAAATGAATTAGATTCTTCACATATAAATGTAAATCAATTAAGATTTAATACATTAAAATATTAATTACAATATAGATCTTATGATTTATAAAATTAATTATTATATTAATTTTATAAATAATTATTAATACAATATTTAATAATTATTAATTGATTCACAATTTTATATAATGTACTAGATCCATCTAATAATTTTTTTCCCGAATTAAGTACTCCTTCAAGCCTTTGATTTTGATCTTCAACACAGAAAGAAACAACTTCCCTGCCCCCACTCTTAGCTCCCTAATTTCAAAAAGAAGACAAAAACAAGGGATTCCAAAGTTAATGGAATCATTAGTTAACCTTTTAATCATAACATTTTGTTCTTAACCAAGTAGCCAATGGAATTCCTCCAAATTATCATGCAAAAGTTAATCACTCATAAGAATTTTGAGCTATTGTTTTACATGATGATGATCATAAATAAATAATAATTTACTTTTTTTTAAAATATTTATCGTTTAAAAATAACACTCATATTAAAAAAAATTAAATAATCTAAATTATAAGAAAATAAAAATAATCTTTTTTATAAAGATGTGTAAAGTTATTGAGTAAGTATAAATAATAAGGATTTCAAGACTAATATTTAAGCCCTAAGCGAAAAATCTTAGCCTGTCATCTTTAATTTTTTTTTTTCTCTCTAGTTATTTCCTAAGAGTTTTTTCTTTAAGCCATGACTTTGTTTTTTTATCGGCAACAAATTATTTCTTTTTTTCATAATTTTTATTCAATAAATACATATTTTTAGATCTATTAATCTTTTTTTATATGAATTTGTTATTATTTATTTTATTTTTAGTTTCTCTTTTGAGATTTCTTATTCCCTTAATGAGATTTATTAGTTTTTCTTTCATAACACTTTTTTGTACTTATTTTAAAGAAATATTTTATTTTCTTAGACTATTTATAATTTATGAGTTTATTTTCTTAATTCTGAATTCATTATTGATATTCAAACAATCATATTTATTTAAAAATAGGAAGGTCGATTTATACTTTAATTACTACAAAACATTGCGTGCTTTTTGTTGAATTATTAGTTTAAATGTTTTGTCTATACGATTGAAGAATATTGAAAGAAATTCAAGTTATTTTATTTTGGTACTTTTTAATTAATTGTTAGCTAGTTTCATCATTTTCTTTTCATAAAAATGGGATGTTGGTATGTAATTTTAATATACTTGATATAAAATATGATATTTAGTCGACATGATAAATGGAAATTGACTTCTCAATTATTATTATTGATAAGTAACTTATTGCTGAATTTACTTTGACCAATTCAATCAGTATATAGTCCAACATGCAAAATTGGTTAGAGAGATAAGCACAAGCTTAATTAAGCATTGATCTTTATCTCTTGTCCTTGATTTTATCGAGCTTCCAATAATACTCTTTAATTAAGTGTCTAATTTATCATTTATCACTTTATAGTGCATAAGAAGATTGATTATTATTATTTAGTGATGAGGAATAAATATAAAGGTTTAAGGTTAGTCTCTCTTATTTCTCAAATTTAATTTCGGATGAATAAAACTTATAAATTGAGGTAACAAAGATCCAAAAACATCATAACTCGAAAATAACATTCTAAAGTTTAGAATTGAAGATGGATTTCACATATATCATCTTCGAGTTTGAGTCCTTTGACAGAGAACTAAGCTTGATCCATGCTCATATTGGCAGCACTTCGAGTAATTTCCTGAGATCAAGTCTCACAAAGATCCTATAATTTGAATACGGGCAATTCGTTGGTCTCTTCCCAGACGATGAGTTCTAATGCAGCATTCACTCAATAGAAAGGTAACTTATGTCAGAATAAAACATTTGGTACAACACATCAAAAAATTCGCTCTTACACAAATATAAATATGATGTTAAAATACCGACATAAAAAGGGTGATTTGTCACGTCAATTCATACATCTTTACTTTTTGTCATTAGGAAGTCTGCACTCGTCTGCTTATTCTCATCATTCGACCTAATTGAGTCAGGATAAAAGAGAAAATCATTAACTCATGCAAGTAAATTTTCTCTCACTAAGAAACATATTTTTTCATGATTGATCATTTTTTTTCTTGAAAATTTTAAATGATCAAGCCACTGACTTATATATCGGAGAGATCTTATTAAATTCATACTTGATACTTTGATATTTATTATTCATCTTATAAATTAAAAAAATTATCTCAAATTCAAACTTAAATATAAGAGATTCATCATTTTTTTTTTTTTAAGATACCTGGATCATATTTTATATCATCATTTAGCAATTGCAATCTATCTTTTATGTGTAGCACCAACCTTTTCAAATTTCAATCATAATTCATCTTCCACTAATTAAAGACTTTTAGCTAGCTATTTACCCAATTTAACTTGACAAGTGAATCTCTTTTTCAAAGCGCAATACTCAAAAAGGGAAGAAAAACTTAGTAAATTTTCATAGCAGGAGTACTTTTAAAAGTAGATAGCCCTAATTAATATCCAGCTGTGTATATAATGAGTGTCATCTCAAAGTCAGCTGAATAACTTGTTGGAATCCAAGGCTAATTTACTAATATTTCCAGACATATATAAATTAACCCTTATATGTTGTTCTATATATTTTTATTATAAAAATTATAATTTATCAATGCTTTTTTGATTTATATAAGATAAATATAAAAAATAATAATTCAAATATAATTAAAAAATAAATTTAAAAAGAAATTAAATACCTAAAAAATGAAGATTTTAACTTATTATTAATAGAATCCTATCAAAATTTTTATTTTTTATTTTATTTATTTTTAATTAATTATTTTCTAATCAAATTTTATTTGAAAATAATTATTATCTAATTAAATTTTATATAAAATAATTACTGTTAGAACACTAGTTATCGATATATTAAACACACAAAAATTGAATTTTTTATTTATTTTAAATCTCAAATATTTAATTTCTTTAAACAAGTAAAGAATGTAAAACATAAAAGTGATTAATGCCCTGCGTGCCCTGGCCCGAAGCAAATTAACCAAACCCAAAACGAATTGAGTGATGGAATGGGTAATTAAATTTCTTAACGGGTAGAAACATGCATGACGACATCCTATCTAATAAATATATTAATTATTCGATCAATTAATTTAAATTATTAATGTTCATTTATTTGCTATCAATTAATTCATACCAAGATTTTACGAAATAACAATTGAGAAAAATTGAATATATATATATATAGTGAAGTGATATAATAATAATTTTATATTAAATTATTGATCAAAAGTAAAATTAGTATTGAATCTTATTATACCATATTATTAATTTATTTTTAACCTTATAAATTTAATAATCTATTAATAATTCAACTAATTAAATTTACAATATTAAAAATTTCAATTATCTTCAATCAAAATTTAAAAATTAAATTTGCAATACATGATAATAAGTTTAAGGATGAATTTTACCTTTTAATATTTTAATCAATATTTTTTTAAAAATTATGATTAGAGTATAGTTGCATTAAAATTTTAAATTAAGGTACAACTAATTAAAAACAAATATACAGTTTAGAATAAATTTATTTATTAAACCTAAAATAATACTATAAAATATGAGTGACAAAAATTCTAACACTTTTTATTTGGAAAACTTTTTATCTTGATGTATAAAAAACATAATAAATGAAAAAAAAAAATAATAAGCTCCCTTCTATATGGGATTTGTATTTTTCTAAACTAAATAATTATTAATTAATAAAATAGAATAATACAAAGTTATGAAATTTTATAATATTATAATTTTTTAAAACTAATAACAAAATAAATCAGAATTATAAATAATAATAATAATAATAATTTCGGTTTGAAAGATTGGAATTAAAATATTAGATCCTATTCGGCAACAAATTTGATGTAATAAATATCAATAAATATAAATTTGATGTAAGATAAAAATATAATTTATAATTCTGATTGAATTATTGATCAACTAATAATTAATATAAAAAAAAATCATCATAAAGAGATAAAATATTGACTATTGTTTATAATCTTTAACATATGATTTTGGATGCCTATAAAGAATTGAAGAGATTTTCATATGGGACATGTATTAGGATTCAATAATACTAAATTATGTAAGAATAAAAAATAATACTAAATTATGTAGAAGTGAGAGAGTCACGTGACCTGAAATAGTGAAGCAGCAAGGATAGGCCGTGCCGGCGGCGGAGGAAGCGTGTGGTGGAGAGTGGAGAGAAGAAGGGGTAGCTGTCGCTGTCATCTCATGTAAAAAAGGCAACGTACGTACAGCAAAAAAGCAGTGGAAAACACTGACCAATAAATAGCGATTGTCGGCACAAGGAGGTCACAGCCACGTGCAAGTAGTGTTGAATCCGCGTCAACGCTTCTTCTGGTGTCCTAGATTCGTATCGACCAACCACAGCTGTTCCACTTTTTAATGTAACACTTTTTCAAGATTTGCGGCTGTCATTCAAAGATTTTTAAATTTTGATTTTGTTTAATAATCAAATAAATATAATGCTTTTTTTTTTTTAAGGTAAATATATAAAATAAATAAATAAAAGGGTTTGACCCAATTTGAAAATGGAGCATTTGTGTGTTGGAAGATTGTTTTGACCCGATTGAGAATTTACTTTTGCTGCTCATAATTGTGTTTGTGCAAGTAATTATATATGATGCATGTAAAATTAACAATTAATATATACTAATGATATCTTGATAGAAGAAGAGGTAAAATATGGAGGTAATTCATATTTTCATATGAATAAATTTCAGTAATGACTGATTAGTTTATTAGAAAAACAGTTTTAGTTTTGATAACTATTTATTTGAAGGTTAGTTATGAGAAGTTCTTAATCTCATTTGTTATGATGTTTATGAAATATCTTATATTAGAGACTATATAATATAGTTATTTTGTTGTTTTCCATTTATTTCAAAATATATATATATACTAATGATCATGCAATTGATGGAAAAAGGCAAAAAAAAAAAAAAAAGTAGACTTTAATAATAATAAAAAAATGAGATTATTTAGTGTAAGTCTCATCTATCAAAAACTCTATTATTTAATACTTTATCCATTACAAAATAAATATTATAGTTTATTTTTTAATATGTTTTAATTTAATTGTCTTATTTCATAATTTAAATTATATTTTACCTTAATATTTCAATAATACCCTCATATATTTTACTCCCTCTATTTTTTTATTTATCATTTAAGATTTTATACATATTTTAAAACGCTTATTAATTAGATTCAAAATGACTTATTTAACCTTATATTAAATTAAGTTATTGTATTCTAATTAAATTCTATAAAAATAAAGTAGGAAAAAGTGGATAAATATTATTTTGAAAATTTAAAATGATAATTAAAAATATAAATAGATGAATTTCTAAAACGACAGATTAAAAAAAACGGAGGGAGTATCTTATATAATTAATGTAAACTTAAAAAAATAAAAATATTTATTATATTTTAAAAAATAAGGAGATGATTGTAGTTAATTAGAAAAAAGATATTAAAATTAGAAAAGAGATAGTTGTACTTAATTAAAAGATAGTAAAAGTTAAAATAATTTAATTTTTTTTTAATATTTATATATTTTATATTTAAAATATTTATTTTGAGACAGATTGGGTACTAAAATAAAAAAATATAAAAAATAATAAATTTTAATTGAATGATATTAATTTGTAATTTTAATATTAGAAAAAAATAAATTTAAATTAATTTGAAAAGATCCATTAAAATGACTTGTTTATTTTAAATTTTTTTATAGATATAATTTGTAATTATTTAAAATAAAAAAATCTATGTAATTGATTTTAATTAATTTGAGATTAATATGTAGTTGGTGAAAGTGATCTTTCATTCCATCAAATTAAAAGAGAAATCAAGGAAAGCAATTTGACCTTTCAGTACATGCTAGTAGGACCAATTCAGCATTAACCTATCTAGCAGACAAAGTGAAGTTTGTCTTTAGAGAATATTTTATTTTATTTTTAGTGGAAGAGAAAATAATAATAAAAAAATTTGCATGTCTGTGTTTAACTTTTTAGGCTCGTCGGCTAATTGAAATTATATCATTTTCAATATTTATTTGCAGTGTCAAAAAGATGAACAAAATCAAGATTTTATGTCTCAAGGAGAAATATAAATGATGTGGACTTGGCGCCTTGCCTGTCTCCAGTAATTAATTAATGGATTGCATTAATTGCTTGCTTGGTCTTTATATGGTTATTTTCTTTTGCCTAAAAGTAGACAACTTACAATCAATCAATCACGTAGGCACATTAATTTTTAATTTACCTATTCTCTTTATTTTTTTTAGCTTCCATTTAATATTTATTAATAAGATTCAATATAATTTATTTAATATTATATTTTTAATTTTATCTTAAATTAAAAAAATTATTTTTTAATTAAATATTATAAAGATAAAATAAAAATAAATAAATAAATAAATATTACTTTAAAAATTTAAAATAATAATTAAAAATAAAAATAAATAAATTTATAAAACGACAGATAAAAATTATTTTTTCACATCAGCCCACCACATATAACTTACTTATTAATGATATTGCTATCATTGTATTAATGAACATAATTTAGGGATAATGTATTATTTATTGAATAATATATTTAAATTTGATTTTAAAATTTATTTCTTTTTTATAATTTAACAAGAATATATTAATATTAACTCATGTGTTTATTAAAATTTAAGTGTTTTCTAATACAAATTCAAAGGTGCAATCTCATATTTCATTTATATATTTAATAATTATCTTATTTAAAGTTACACTCTCATACTTTAATAAAGATTACAATTTCAAGTTTTAATAACAGTGAGTTATGATAATTCTCTCATTTTGACTATACCATTGAAATAAGAAGTTGAGCTATATTATATATCATTAAAGATTTAACTTAGATGATAAGAACCAATTAGTAAAATAAATATAGTTTAACATTAATCTCTAACATCATTGTTTTTATATGAATAATCTAACAACACGAAATCGTAAAAAAAAATAAAAAATGATTGGGCTATATAAAAAATACTCTTTCTGGGACAAGATAATTTCTGTCTGCCTCAAAAAGGTAATTGACCCATCGTACATTCAACTGTTCTCTAAACGTATCTGTTGTTTTCATGCTATTAGCATAAAAGCTAAATAGATATGTATATTAAAGAAGTTAAGCTTTGTTTTCTGTTTGTCGTTTCCACTAATTCCAAATGCAGTAACTAATTAATTAAGAAAAGCTACAAAGGGTTTTAAAATTTTACATAATTGTGCAATTAAAACAGCATATATATTTCTTAAGTGCAGAATATAAAAATAAGAGGTTGGAAAAAACTTGTTCTATTCACAGTCCATTGTATATAGAGAATTAGACATGGAAAATTTGATGGACCTCTGTCACCTACCAATCATGGAGGTCCATGGACCCGCATAGCAAATTTTTCTTCTTCTTCTTAAAATTAAAAAAATAAAATAAAAAAAGTCAAAAAAAATTATAATAATTGTAGTAGGGTCCTTTAATGAACCTATAGTAATGTACCGACCTGAAAAAGATTTATTAATTTGTATGATAATGAATAGAGACACGTGGATGGACTGTCTGATTATGTTTGATAAAAAAAAAAAATCATATGGTCAAATGTTTGACAAAACTAAGGTAAGGCGGTGTGGCAGTGAAAAAAGCAAAGCGCAAACCCAAATTAATTTTTCTTTAAATTTTAATTGAAATTTATAAAAATTATAAAAAAATAAATAAAAAAAAAAGCTTAATATATTATTATTGATATTATTTCACAAAAAATTAAATTAATTATTTTTAAAACATAAAATATAATACGTGGCAAATTTTCGTCTTTTAAATTATTTGACTCATGATTTATTTTTCGTCTTAATAATTTTTTATTCAAAAATTATATATATATATATATTAATTATTGTTATTATTTCAATAGAATATGATAGGTAGTCGATGGCACGTGTGTATCTAATAAATCACACGTGTGGAGCTTTTATTTATTTCAAAAGCTTAGTTGGTTTGTCGGATTTTAATTTGTGGGTGGCAGAGAAAATGAAATCCGATACTTGAGAAGTGGAATATCTTCAGGTGGAGCCTCTCTTTGGAAAGGGAAATTATGTTTTTCTTTTATTGACTATATATATATATATATATATGTTTGTTGAAATTTCATTTTCTGTTTTTATATATTTAGATTTAGATTTTTATTTTATTTTTATTTTTTTCCTTTTTTACTAATAAAGACTTTCATGCAATGATAATGTAATGATATATTTCCATATTTTGCTCTTTTATAAGCCTCATGAACCATTAGGTTGTATATATATAATATATATATATTTACATATTTTACTTTAATTAAAAATTTGAGTTCTGAAATTTTTAAATTCTATAAACGACTCTAATATCACTGACTTAAAAGATTATAATGATTATAACATCACTATAATTAATTAATAACAAGTCTAATCTAAATTAGAAGATTTAAGGAAGGAAAAAAAAACACTTTGAATCTACAATTTGTGATGATATTGCATCAAATTGGATTATGATTCCTACTCAATGAAAATGTGTTCAATTTGACGAAGTAAAAGCTCTTTTTTCTTTATTTATTTATTAACTTCTCATTCATATTATTGAATTTTAATTTAATTATATTAACATTATCTTCAGAATTATATATATATTTATATTCAAATTATAATTAAAATTTAGTTAAAAAAGAAAGAGTACTGAAATTTATCTTTTAAGTTAAAGTAATAGTTAACCGCTAAATAACTATCAACACTGAAATTAAGAGATTGACAAATGAGTTGATTGGAAAATTTTTATAAATATAGTACTATTGCTAGTAAATCAAAATTTTAAATTCTAACAGTAAAATTCTACTATTTAAAAAATATTTTTTTTTTGTTATGAAAATTTAAAAATAGGATAATAATAACAATAATATAATTAAACTAGAATAAATTTTGGCAGTTTATGAAAAATACGATAAAAATTAGCAAAGCAATGAAACATTAATTCTAAATTGTGTTACAAAATGTTGGAAATTTATATATTTTTTAGAGTGCTAACTTAAAAAATTAGTTATTAAGATTAGAGAGTTTAATTATATATAAATATATTCAACATTTTATATTTAATCAATGTGAAATATTATATCTTAACACTTCTCCTTAAATAATAATGGTGAAAATAATTTTTTATTATATTAATTGATATTTATAAATTTATAATGAAAGTTGGGTGACCACCCATCACCGAGTCAAAAGATATTTTGAGTGAAATCCATTATGGGTGACTGCTTATTACCAGGCTAAGAAAGACTGCCCATCACCGAGCTGAAAGATATTTGAATAAAACTCACCATAGGGTGACCGTCCATAACTGAGTAAAAAAAAAAAAAAATTAAATACAGCTCAATTTATGATATAATAAGAGATGATGTAAGGATTGATTAGGTTGTAATATTATGTTACAAAATGTTAGAAACTTATATATTCATGAGAATATTAGTTTCAATAGCTAATTATTGAGATTAGAAAATCTAATTATATATAAGTTTATTCAACATCTTATATTTAATTAATGCTGTGATATTATATCTTATAAATTTCATTGGCAATTCCGTTAAAATCCCAACCATAGGTTAAGATAAATTGTAATAAAGCAGACAAGATTGATAATACCATGTGAACTCAATGCTAGCCCATGTTCAAAAGGAAACAGATTAAGAGCTAGCCATGACAAAAAATGAGCAATTGTTTTATAAGCCTGGTTACTGCAATCAACATCACATTGCACATGGCATTATTTCCTTAAATTTCACTTAACCTGTGAATTGTGAACCTGTGAATTGTGATATCCCAAGAACCCTCTAGACAGGGCTATTCTATTTACTCTTGTCCTTTTTGTATTATTCTTTGGAGTTTGGACACATAAAAAGCACAAATACAAGGGGAGCTGTTTGTTTTCTTGAATAGAAACTTCGATTTGAGTCTTGACCAAACCAAATGGGCAACTGTTGTTTTTATTTTGAGTTCAGTTTTAAGTGTCACAGCCCAACCGTCCAATTACAAGAGTTTCTTCAATTTCCCAAACTTTGCTTGGGCTTAATAAGGCAACTGTTGATTTTCCTAGGTTTGGCTATTAACTATTGAGACATCCTGGACTGGATCCATTCAACTTATAATTTTGGGATTTTTACAAAAATATTGAAAATAATGAAATTAAAATATCAAAAAAATAAGAAAAAATTGTATTTATACTGTTATAAAAATATTTTTTCAAAAATACTATATAATTAAAAATATAAAAATACGATATATACTAAAAATATAGCAAACATATACCAAATATATACCAAAAAAGATAAAAGTGAAAGAAAAAAAGTTGTGTAATTTATCAATCATATACCTGTTTTATATCTCAAATTATGTAAGAATTAATTTAATGAAATTTTATTAAACATTTAAAATGTCTTTAATATAATTCTTTCTATATAAAGATAAATGAATATATATATATATATATATAACTAACAACACTTGGGAAATTTATACATCCGAGAGAAGAATGCAGGCATTAGATAAAACTACTAATTATTTGGTGGGCAACAGGAATGATTCCTCCACTGAGATGGCATAATAAGAGGCATTTGATGGACAAGGTGAGCTGTTTGGCTTTTGTTTAATCTTTTATCATACATCTTCAGCTGTGGGAACTGATTGCAGGGCTTGATAATTTAGTTGTGCTAAACTTGAGAGTCTATTTTTGAGTTTATAGATTCAGCAAGTTTTGTATCGGATCAGGGACCGAGCTCAACTGTGGTCCAGTGGGCCTGGGTCTCCTAGGAAAAAACATTCATTAATCTGTAGAAAAATTTTAATTCAACCATTCAAATCTAGTTTTTTTTTTTTTTTTTTTTTTTTTTTTTTTTTTTTTTTTTATACAGAATTGATTCTTTGCCTATCCAATATTAATTAAAAATATTATTAGTTTATATAATTTTTTTTACTTAATCCATTTAAATTTAATTTTCTTTTACAAGAACGAGATTAATTTTTGACCCACCCAAAAATACTTAGTTTCTGTATTGGATAGTATTGTTTCAAAGGATCTAACCGAGTCTTCTTCATGTAGCATAATCCTTGTGGAAATGTAATGTTAAAAAGTTTGCCATTGCTTATTGATACTGTGTTGTATAATCAAATTGTATATTGGATGGTTTTGTGATTTGTTGTCGGGTTGGGAAATATTGCGCTGGGAATCGCATGCTCATTTGGATTGCCATTGGCTTGACTTATTTAATATTATATATTTAATTTATCTTAAATTAAGATATTATATTTTAATTAAATACTATAAAGATAAAATATGAAAAAATAAATAAATATTATTTTAAAAATTTAAAATGATAATTAAAAATAGAAATGAATAAATTTATAAAACGACTTATTTAACATTATATAAAATAATAATTAAAAATAGAAATGAATCACATGATTTATTTAATATTATATTTTTAATTTTATCTTAAATTAAGATATTATATTCTAATTAAATACTATAAAGATAAAAAGAATCAAACTAGGATTTTAGGCTAACCAAGGAAATAGGTACCCATTTACTGTCTGATATTTACCTAGAAAGATGAGATCATATAGAAAATGGATATATATACAAATCTTTTGGAGAATAATCCATCACTTGTGATTTTGATTGTTCTTTTGCCATTAGAATCAATTCAATTACCAACATTATAGTGATTCTGATTGTTCTTTTGCCATTAGAATCCGTTCTATTACCAATTATTAGTGAGTCGATTATTTTCCGGGGAAAAAAGATGTTTAGTCATGGGCTCCTAACGGTTTTGATTTTTCTTGCTGGAAATCCTTCCCGAGCCTACTCTCCAAGATCTGGTAATAATTCTCAAACAGCGATGACAAGTGGCCTGGTTTTGCATTAAAAGAGGTTTACAGAAACAATTCACATTAAAAGAGGTTTGCATTAAAAGAAATACTGATATGAAGAGATTTCTTAGAGACGGAACTCCACTAGGAAAATTGATAAAAAAAAATGTGAGATATATGCAATCCATCAATTGGTAATAGAGAATCTCATTCTGTATTGGTCAGTAACAATTCAAAGGTATTAATCCAAAATTGATTAGTGTTTGTTACAACATAATGTTCAGACAAAATACGATATCATTTTAAAAGACTGCAAAATCTCTTGACTGACCATTTGCATCTAGCAAGGAAAATTATCAACTATGCCTGCTTGATTCCTCTCCAAATGCTCTTGCGTACAAATTGTATATGAAACATATACGTCGAAGAACATTAATCTGTAAAAAGGTTCTAGTGCCATGGATTCCTCTTACTAGTTCCACTTCTTTTTGTGCTAGTTGTTGAGCTTGTTTTCTGCAATAAGAGTAAAAACAGTTAAAAGTGGGCGATAAAAAGGTACATACTCCAAGTCCCAACATCAACTCTTCATACATACCGATTTCAACTTTTTAGCCTTCCCTCGGATCCTATTCTTTGGAGGTTTCAATTTGTATATGCGAACCATCCAATGATGAGTTGTGAATAACTAAATTGACAAAAACACGTCCTACTCAGAGACAGGATATTTCATGAAGGAGAATTAATCATCTGTTAGCCATTCCCTTAAAATAAAAGGAAAAAAATGCATTTATTTTACCTAGAAGTTTCTAAAAATTAGGTGGAATGACGAAAAAAAAAAAAAAAGTAGCATTGATTGCATGCATTATTTGATTTTTTGGGCAATCCAATGTTACAACTCCAATTTTGGAGGCATGACTATTAGTAGCCTATGGTATGCAGTTTTGCCAAAGTGTCCATAAAGATTATCTGACCTCCTCAAAATGGGTAAGTTTGAAATATTTCTTCCCAATCTCTGTCTGCCTAACTCTATCAAAGCCTTTACCATCAGTTTCCACAAACCTGTAGGAGAAAAACAATCTGCAACTATAAAACAACTGTCCAGTACTGAAACCGAATATATGCTTCACATTTTTAAATAAACATGTTCAGAACAAAACCACACCTGTAATATGATAGTTTGTACATGAGACAATTTAACATAGTTGGTGTAGCCTGTGAATCAATTCGATACTGGCCATCCCTCTTTGACAGAAAAACAGGGTACAAAGTAGTAAATAACATTATTGACTGTATAGATTAACAAGGAAGCTGAAGCATCTCCTAGTCTTAGCCACAATACAGATATCATGTATTGAATATTTATATAGACAATATAACCCTGTGTGGCAATTCAAAAGAACAGCTTTAATCAAGTCCAGGTAGATATATAAAGAACCTACCAGGTAATCAGGCTCTTTGATATGAGGGAACACCCCCCCTCCTATACGAACCATCCACAGGAACTTATTTATATCATCACTAGGGTAGCCAACAAGACCTAATCAGTTAATTAATCAATCAGATACTTTTTGAATTTTCCTGCCTTTTCTGGGGAAAAGAGGGAGAGGAAGCTGATTAGAGAAAAGAGAAGGAAACAAACCTCCAAAGACGACTAAAACATATTTTACATCCAAGGAGTTAAAGATTTCCCAGGCTGCCTTTTCAGGGGAAGACATGGCAGTGCCAACAGTTGCAATATGTGTGTTGTTCCAGGTATTATTATCAACAATAACAGTTCTGTTAGCCATAGCAGTTGTTTGATAGCCATAGTCCCACCATGATGCAACCTGAAAGAATAAAATGCCAATCAACCATGTTAGTAGGTTCAAAATATCTATCAGAACCAAGTTGAAATATAGAGTTATAAAATCAGCCTGCAAAATAAAATATCAAGCTACAAAAAAGTAACAACTAAAATATACTTCTAAATAGGCCGATGTCAAGCCATCTTATAAGAGAACAGAGATGAAGGCATTTTCTGACAAATGATCTGTTGCATGATGACAAGCTGCCACATAAATTATGCACCAGAAAAAGGAAATAATAAAGGGATCATATCTCTGAACTCTCTGGCAAATATAGTTTATCGCCAAATGTCAGAAAATGGCTAAGACATGAAACGATTGCTGAAGCATGTACAACCATAGTCTAGTTTTTAATTTAACTAATCAAGGTAACAGCATTGCTGTTATCAGGAAACATTAACTGCAACTTCTAGTAAGGCTGCTATGATTTTGTTTGGGGGGAAGAGTCCAGTATCTCAAGTAAAATAAGCATACATCATGCAAGGAAGCTTTTTGAGTGTCATAAAACCATTACTTCGAAGTTGAACACTCAGATATATAACATATATCAACATATGGAAATGATAATGTTAATCCAATGGTTATAACAAGGGGAAACAATGGAAGAAACTCACTTTATCATCCACCTCAGTATTGTGGCTTAACCATGCATAGGCCTCTCTAAAATCATCAAAAACATGTAGACTGCCATCATGTGAATGAGATGTTAAAACAATGGAGGGTGCTGAATAAGCTTCTGCTGCTGCCCAGACACAATGAACCTACAAGGAAAAAGGTCC
Organism: Aleurites moluccanus; assembly: GCA_948193065.1. Classification (NCBI taxonomy): domain Eukaryota; kingdom Viridiplantae; phylum Streptophyta; class Magnoliopsida; order Malpighiales; family Euphorbiaceae; genus Aleurites; species Aleurites moluccanus. The sequence goes on from CANXYC011843293.1 coordinate 19,345, forward strand.
CTTGTGATCTTAGGAGGTCTTTTCAGGTGTAAGGGAAATAAAAGTATTTAACCAATAAAAGGAGCATATGGAAAAAAGGAGCATTTCCCCAAGGTAAAAAAAAAAAAAAAAAAAAAACAAACATAAGAAAAATCATATTTGAGTTGTAAATTTCCTAGAGAATATCACTAATTAAAAGTACACCAGCATATCGAGGGACTAAGGAATTTCCCAGGAATATCACAAACCTTGGCAATAACCCAAGTACTTCCACCAGCCAACTACCAAGATCTTCCTAGACAACACATTTGCATCCTCTGTGACATTCCCCTATTTCAAAATGGAAACTTTTCCCCAGAAGCACTAAAGGTTCAGCTTCTAACTAGTAAACAAAATCCTAAAGCATCCTAACATGCCAAACCTTTTTTTTTCCTGCATCAACATTTCAGAGGCTGCAGGAACTGTTTAGAAAGGCAGTTGGAAAGAGTTGTAAAAGGCTGCTGCAGACTTGGTACTTATATTCAAGTTAGCTATTATGGATGATTTGTCACCCTTAGTTGCCTTTTGTTAACGGGCGCCCCATCAGAAGGATATGCAAGTCTTTTAGAATGATTACCTCTGAAGGATGTAAAGGACAACAATATCATAACCCAAAACACATTGAAATGTCACACTCATGAATTCCAGAATGTATGAGTGCCTTTTGAAATCTCAGAATATAGTGAGGTATAGTGGAGCGAGAGAGAGAGAGAGAGAGAGAGAGAGAGAGTCTACATACCACATAGAAGGCCCCGAGCAACACGAGTAATAGAATAGCAAAGATAGAAGCCTCCAATGGTAAGACAACAAGCCTTTTTTCAATTTTGGTTTTAATAGATGGCTTATCCAGGATCTCCTTTTCTTTCTTCTTGTTCTTTTTTGAAGGTCGTTCCTTTACTGTATCTTCAGTTTTCTCAGTCTTTCCTGAATCATTTTGTGCTACGATAGTACTTGAACTAGCAACCCCTGACTTAACAGTCATAAGCAGTAAAGACATCTTAGTTCTATAAGTTGAATAACCGCATAAATGGTTGAACAAATATTCACCAGCAGTATGATGAAAAAGAGATGTGCTTACGTCAACTTGGGAACTCCCTGAAAATCCAGGTAACTGAAACTTAATTGATCGGGTGAAAACACTAAAAGCTTCAGAAAGGGCAATTCCAGACATGATACATGCTGCCGGAGCCAGTACAAGCATCAGGCGCACCTATAATATGATCAAAACTTGATCATGCACGGACTAGAAATGCAAAATGAAATTAGGCATGCCAACTCCTTACCATGACTCCAGAAAAATATACAGAGGTCACAATGTAAAGGACAACAAAGGAGCTTGCATCAGATAAAGGAAGAAAGCAGGCCTGCCAGCAAATAATACCATTATGAGAGAAGTTATAAGCATAATGTTATAGTTGAAAAGTCAAAATGTTGTTGAAACCATGTAACTTACAATAATCCCAGCTGGTACCAAGAAAGCTAAAACATTGATGTCCATGAAGTAAGATGGCCATGTGGGGGGCTGATGTTCACTGACACTGGCAATAATTGGTATATACTTGCTTGCATAGGTTCTTCCACATTGCAATGAAAATAACCAATGAGATGGGACAGGTTATCCAAACCCAAGTATGAATAATATAACTGGTCCCTGTACTACAACAGCTAAAAATGACTAAAATATGACTGGCATGATTGATGAATTCAGTTACTTACGGATCAAGCAGACTTAAACTTCGTCCACTCCATCCCTTTGTTGGGCTGGAAGCTACCAATGCTATCAGAACTGCCAGCATAGCACAACAGACTGCCCTGAAGAATGCATAACGCCCAAAGACAGATATCAATTTCATGTTATATGACAAAACAGCATAAGGCATAAAAATTAAAAACCAATGAATACCTGTTCATCACATTCTAGTACATTGCCTCAGTAATTAATACATAAAATACTTAACAGTTAACACAGTCAAGGAAACAGATGATAATAGACACTTACAGGCCAACTGATATAACAAGGGTAACAGCTACTTTAAACATTTTTGGAGAGAGAATCCTTTTGATATAATACACGAAAGCCACAACATGGATGATAATGAAAACCTGCAGAAATAAAATTAGTAACAAGAATAGAAGGTATGGAAGAAACAAGTGATTGATGGTGACCAAATACACAAGATTAAAATCATAGGGAAAAGGAATCTTTTTGGCAAACAAAAGAAAATGTAAGTACAATGTCACTCACAGTATCTTATGGACAAATGATTATTAACACTGCCAAGATTGACTTATATAACATTCTCTTTAAAGAAAAATGCTACAACTCTCCATGCTAATGGCATCTATGGCTTTATAGAACTTATAACTATGACATACTACAGCCCGTACAAGCCAAAGAAGTTGCTTCATTTATTTCTTGAAGAGAAGGAATGGCATGGATAACCAAATGATTATCAATGGGCCGAGATACTCATGAGCAACTCAAAACTGAATAAAAGCTTACTTGAACTCACCTGTTAAGGTTAATACGGAGATAACCTTAAATTTTACTTCTATGGCTCATTTAACAAATTCATAAGGCTTAAATTGAGTGAAACTTTTGATTTGTTCAAGCTCACGAGACAACTCGTATATTGACATTAAGAACTTGATTATGATTTTAAGTTTCATGTATGTTTAATTCCAGATAATAATAGGATGACCCTACAAGCTCCAAAATCTATCAATGCATGATTTTTTTTTTTTTTCAAAAAAAAAAAGTACAGTTTGAACATTAGTATTTTTTTTATATGAATTTGTGAATAGTTCTTTTTACAACATAAATCTGTTTGGAAACCCTTGGCTCAATTCAAGCTCGATAAAGAAGAAAAATTAAATATTGCTGTGTTCAACTCATTTAACAAATCAGTCAAACTTGAGCCCCGAATATCAAGGTCATTTCATAAGCAAGCTGAGCCTAAAATTGCCAAAGCTTCACCCAGCTCAATTCCCTTTCAGCCCTATTGACCATTAAGGCCATTGCTTAGAGCCTTCACACCTTTTATTTTTGTAAATGATTCCCATATATAAGGAAAGTACGAGGACAAACCAAATTTATAATTATCAAAGCACAAAATATTGGAGTGAGTTCTGTTTAAAGAGGGAAGGCAGGGGGAACTCACCAAAAAGGAAGCAAAATGTTCTGATGTCATGACTGCATTAAAACCAACAACAGGAACCAAAGCAGCCAACAATGTTCCCAAGACCACCTGCATGATGAAGTTGCACTTTCAACAAAAATCCGAGTATTTCATTCATTAGGAGATAATAATGCAGAATTTGACGTCTGATAAAAAAAACTTTCATTTAACAGTAATTCAAGACAGATAGAAGGGATAAAAGAAAAAAAAGGCTTGCATATTATTGAAAATAAATCCTCCAGGCCACTAGCTTAAATTTTAAAGGACATATTAACCATGACAACTAAGCATGGTAGTTCCTTCTGTTTAATAAATATATTCTGAATCCATTAAGCAATGTAAAAAAAAAATAAAGGTGCTCAAACCAAATTCACCCCATGTCAAAATTAGAAACAAATACAAAATGACATAAAAATATAATAAATGTAAGCCTAAAAAATGATAAAAACAATCCCTATGCAAGTTCAACATCAGCAGCATGATAATAACGCTAGGTGAGACCTACAGCAAGATCAATATTTACTTCACTTAGACTTTATCCTTATTTTCCCAGTTCTTTTATGATGACAAGAAAAACTATTTTTGGGCTATTCCTCTGCTAATTCTCTAAAGAATGGAAACATGACATGCACATTTCAAGAATCACACCACAACATTCATTACTTATTTTATTTTGAATATGATATAAAACCTAAATGAGTACCATAAATACTTACAAGAGGAGTATATGCAATGTACAATCGAGAAGAGTACCGACCAGTCACAATGCACAGAAGCACATGCATTGGAATAAGATTAATTATAAAGGTGTACCCTCCCCATGAGCAGACCTAAAAGACAAATCAATAAAACAATAAGGAAAAATATAATAAGGTGCTAAAAGAATCCCAACAACATTAGCACAAGACCTACCATGTAGAAGTATGCTAAGGCATTTAAAGTGGCATAAAAGAGGGACCCTGTATTCAACGTCTGCAAAAAATAAAGTCAGCGGAGTTAAAGATGGAAACAATTTTTCCAAGCCCAATGAGCAGTTCATTAGAAATGCCTTCAGATAGTAAAGACCATTACATTAGACTAGATCTCATTATCACTCAAATAAGCATTTCTTAAAGAATGCATTGGATTTGCTTCCTTTGTCAGCATCTAACCTTTATATAAAGATAGAAAGTGAAGATCAAAGCAAATATAGCTACAGCTTCATTGTCATAGCTGCCAGCTACTGACCGAGAGATGTATGATGGAACCTGCAAACAAAAGCAAGAAGTTAATTTCAATGTATTGTAATTGTTACATTTCTGCATTAGGCATCAGTACAGCACAGTCATGTATCTGAAGGATCAGATACATAGAAGACCATCCCACCTGTGCAAATTATCCACCATGTTTTTGAGAATTTCTTTAAAACAAAACAAAGGTATGCAGACAACATATCAAACTAGGAGTAGCTTCCATCTCAGGCTGTTTATTGCAGTTCATATCAAGACCCCGGCCCAGTGGATGCTCCAAAATAGGCCCACAGTCCCACTACCCAAATGAATAGCCAGTCAATTCTCCTCTTGGATACTAAAATTATTCAGCTTTCTCAGAATTTCTAATGACTTTGCCAAGAAACAAATAGCTTGCCTATACGGACTTATTTGTGCAAAAATGCCCCTCAGACCACCAACTTCCACATCTACTGTATTTATTACGAATGATTATGAATCATCAAGACTTAAGGAATTATGTTAACACAAACTTAAGACAGTACTCTACTGCAAACAGCTTAACAGGAAGATGATACAAACCCAGGTTCACTGAGGCATACATAATCCTAGGTCCCTTCTTCATTAAAACAAGCTTCTTCATTAAAACAAGTCTTTTAGGGCAGCTCATCAATTGTTCATGCAGCCCAACTACAAAGTAGATCACTGAAATTCGAAGACATTATTGAACTCCAATTCTGAAGAATAATGTTTCTCTAGAGGACTGTTGTGCTCCAGGAAATAAATAACACCAACAATTAAGTCAACTGCTGACCTATTCCAACTTCTGATTATACACTCCTCAGATATCTCTAATTCACTATCAAGCAATAATAAAGACTTCAGTCATTCACCTCCCACACACACAAAAAAAATAAAAATAAAAACCCAGAGTTTGGGCCTTCAATAGCATATTCGTTTGTTTCTAACTAGCAGCCTACAAGGAAAGATTGTAAGCCAATGTAAAGATGTACAGTGTATCTTCCTCTTTAACAGCTCTAATTATCAATTCTAAGACTTCATTCAAGATTGGCATCTTCCATGGTGCTTTAGCATCCACTTATCTTGCTCTAATACTTAACAAATTTAGTAGAATTCACCAAGATAAAATTGTACCTAGGACCAGCTGATGATTCTAACCCTACAAAAATCTACCCAACTTCCACTTATTTAAGCTCAAACTTAAATTTGGAAAAAAAAAAAAAATAACTGCCACTTTGTACTTCTTTTATTTAATGACTGACAAGAATACCTAAAGAGGATGAGTGCTAAAACTGATAAGGTATTCAACCAATGAAGAACCTGTCATGAGAAGTGATGCCTCATTGCAACTATTCAAAAAACTCAACACAAAAACGATTTACACTTATAAAGTTATGAATACCCGTTGTCTGATTTACCATGGCCAAAAGAGCTGCAGCTGTCAGTCCAGCGCCAGCACCTTTAACCTCCTATCAAATAGCAATTGCATACCATTAGCAAATCGAACTTTAAAATTCAATAAGACAAGACAGCAATTACAACATAAACAAACCTTAGTAAAAAGGTAAGTGGCCCATGAAGCAAATGCAGAGAAAATTGGAGCAGTGAATACACAAACAGTCTCAACAGACAAGGGAATATTCAAAGAATTCAATATCCTGGCAGCAGACGACAATGACTCAAAAGTTATCCAACAAAGTAATCATTAATACATGCCACTTCAAATATTTTAATTGATAGAACATCTCTTACAATAAATCTAAGATACTCACCACCATAGCGTGCCTGCTGTCAAGGTCAAACCAGGGTAAACAGTTCCACCAATCACACGACCGAGAGGATACCTTAAGTGAAACTTAGAGAATCATACAAAAATCTAACAAATAGAATAAGATATCAACAGAACTAGAATGAGAATTTATCGACCAGAAAAATAGAAATTACCACGTTCGATCGTCAAACCAATTCCAAAAGTCATATATCCCCTTCTTTGTTAAAAACTGAAATCACACAGCAATTAACCTGTCATCCTTTACATATTATTATGAAGCAAATCCAACACTGGAATTAGATTATAACATTCAATTTGAGCATCTTTGGGAACTTGAACCTGAGTAACTCTGTAATTGAAATAAGGATCAAATTCATGAATAACACTCTCGTACTTTATGACCTGAAAATCAAACAACAAGCTTATGAGACTACAACTGCTAACAATACCAAATATGTTTGCAGAAAAAAAAAAACAAATTGAGCCACTAAAGAAAATTAAGAATTGGAAGGAAAAAAATTCTAAGAAAAAGCAAACGACATTTAAATGCTTTATTTAGTGAGAATGTAAAAATCATGTCATTTTCGTTAATTTCGAAAACAGATAGAGAAATTGTGGAATGTGACAGGTATAATAAGGATCGGATCTATAGAATTCGAGGAACTTACAGAGAAGAGACGGATCGAGAAAGCAAGAACTCCGATCAAGATAAGGATGAAGAAGGAGAGAACGTTGCCAAAAGCGTGTCGCAAGGTCTCTGGCTCTTTGGCGCTCTCTAGGACCGCCATTGATGAAGATAAAGAGAGAGCGACTATGCAGTAGAGGGTTTTTGTAGGTCGTCCAGAGGAGAAGAAGACTTTGGAGCGAGAGAGGAAGTGTAACTGTGACTGAGAGTCAAGGGACTATGGCATGGGAGCATAGTGAGTAGCTGATTTGCAGCAACTACGAAATTGTCCTTATAATATGTATAAAAGAACGGAAATGACCCCGGCTTTTAGTCCCCTTTGACAATGGCATCCCTCTTGTTTGTACGTGGCAAGATATTATTGAGGGTATATTGGTGGCGGACACTCTCGAGTTTTTTTTTTCTTTTTTTGGCTTAATTACCTATTAAAATTCAAAATTTTTACAAGCTTTTTAATTTTATATATTTTATTATGTTGAAATTATATTATTTTCTATTCTTATTTTTTATAACAAATTTATTACATTCTTTGAATATAAATTTCTTTGAATATATTATATATATAAATATTAAATCAATTATAATTGATTGAAATTGAATTGAAAATAATTAACTATTAATAATTGATAAATGTATAATACTATTAATATTATAATAAGATAATTTGTAAGCTTACACTTATAAAATAAAATGAAAATTTATTGAATTATTTTTCTTAATTTTCTATAAATTAAGATAAGGATAATTTTTTTTTCAAATAAATATTTGAAAATTTAAAATTTTATATTTATTATTTTTATTTATACATTTTGTTAGAACTTTATATTATGTTACTCTTCTACCTTTGATTCATAAATCATGATATTTTTTAAATATTACTCAATTAACTTTTTTCACTTGTCTTTAAAAATTATTATTTATTTTTTTATTTTTAATATTTAATAATTATATATTTTTATATTTATTTAAAATTTTAATTTTATAAGTAATTTGCAAAATAAAATAATCTAAATTGTATTTTAGAAAAAAATGAGATATTCACTATTTATATAATATTTAAAAAATATAAAAAGTGTCTATCATATTATTTTATAAATTAATTTGATAAAAAAATTTACTTAATGATATATATTCAAATTGTCTTTTTAAATAATAATTTAATATAACTTTATAACTACACAATCATTTTAATTTTTTGTTATCATAAAATATTTAAACTGTGTGTTTCTATCCTATAGTTTTTTAATATTAATTATATATGTTTAAGAACATCTTTTATATATATTGTCACAATACATAAAATTGTAAAATTATATTTTATTTTAAATATAATATTTAAGAATTAAAATGTTATTAAACTTATAAAATAAAATATTATTTAAAATATTCAAATCTCACATGCTATTTTTTTAATTTTTTATTTATATAATTTCATTATTTTTTTAAATTATACTACTGATATTTATTTTATAAAACGAATGAACTCATCACTATCACAAATAATGAAAATTAAAATTTATTCAATCCTTTTATTCTTTCATTTCTTCTATTTTTTAGTATTAATTATTATTTATTAGTTGTTAATGGTGTTACCTTAGTGTGTGTATATATATATATATATATTAAAATTAATAAATATTTTATAATAAGCAATGGAAAATGACAAATTAAAAAATTATAAAGAACTGAACATATTTTTTATTTCGAAAATTAGAAATTGAAAACAAAGAAACTGAAAATTGAAAATAAAAACTATTTTTCATAACTAAAAAGGCTTAATATTTTTCGCTTACGAAAACATGCCCACAGGTTCTAGTCCTACTTAACCCAGACCATCAAATAAATCTGTGTCCATTCTGGAATCTAGACCAGTGGACTGAGACCATATATACTAATGGACTCGGTTACCGGCTCATAACCCGGAATTTTTATCTCATTCGCATTAGCCATCAGGTCACCGACTCCACCAGTCCGCCGTAACCCATGAAAACCTTCTTCGACAATATTTTAATTGAACACTAAACAGATTGCATATTTGTTCACGTAGCAGAAGAGATCAAATAAATTTTTCTCTCACACAGGTTAGCCGCCACAAAAAATTTATTATTCTTCGGATTTTTTTTTATATTTGCAATTTGACGGATTTAGGATTTAGGGTTTTTAACTTGGGTATATGAATTGTTTGGATTTTACAGTTGGTTTTATCGTTGTGTGGGATTCAAAAGATTTTTGCTTGGTTAATATTGTTTCTTGGTTAAATGTGTGCCTTATTTTCTATTTGGTTTGTGATATTTGCAGTTATCTGCGCACTAATTGTAAACCTTAAATTTGCGATTCAGTTGCTTGAGAAGCCATTTATAATGGCGGCTCTGAAGGACCTCCTGCCTCCGGCTAAGTCAACCAGTTCGTCTTATTATGATCACTCCAATGATCCATGGTTTAAACAAAGATTTAGTTCATCATCATCTTTAGCTGAGCAAGCCACTGTTGTCAACCATAAACCTGTACCTCCTTACTTGGACAGGAAAGGATTTGTGCCGAGGAGGGTGGAGGATTTTGGGGATGGCGGTGCATTTCCTGAGATTCATGTTGCACAGTATCCTCTTGATATGGGTAGGGATAAATCTGCAAAACCAGGATCTAAGATTCTACCCTTGACTGTTGATGCCCATGGTAATGTGGCATATGATGCTATCGTGAAGCAAAATGAGAATGCGAAGAAAATTGTTTATTCTCAACATAAGGAACTGATTCCAAAGATTTTGAGAAACGAAGAGGAGAGGGATGAGGTTGAAGATGAGGATTTGCAGAAAGAGATTGAGGAGACAACACAGGAAACTAAAGCTGCACTTGAAAAGATTGTGAATGTGAGGCTCAGTGCAGCACAGCCAAAGAATGTGCCAAAACAGTCTTCAGATTCAAAATATATCAAGTACAAGCCATCACAGCAATCAGCTGCTTTCAATTCGGGGGCAAAGGAGAGAATCATTAGAATGGTGGAGATGCCAGTAGACCCACTCGAGCCACCTAAATTCAAGCACAAGAGGGTTCCCAAGGCTTCTGGATCCCCACCTGTGCCAGTTATGCATTCACCACCTAGGCCTGTGACTGTGAAAGACCAGCAGGATTGGAAAATCCCTCCTTGTATCTCAAATTGGAAGAACCCTAAAGGTTATACAATTCCTCTTGACAAGCGTCTAGCAGCTGATGGAAGAGGTCTGCAAGATGTCCAGATTAATGATAATTTTGCAAAGCTATCGGAGGCACTCTATGTCGCAGAACAGAAGGCTAGAGAAGCTGTTGCTATGAGATCAAAAGTTCAAAAGGAGATGATGATGAAGGAGAAGGAAAGGAAAGAGCAGGAACTACGGGCATTAGCTCAGAAAGCACGTTCTGAAAGAACTGGTGCTGCTCCCCCTGCATCTGTTCCAATCCCAGCTGATAAAAATGCAATGGGTGATGCTAATATGATAGGGGATTTTGAGCGTGTGAGAGAACGAGAGAAAGATGCCCCCAAAGAGACTAGAGAGGAAAGGGAAGAGCGGCTACAACGTGAGAAAATTCGTGAGGAGCGACGTCGAGAGAGGGAGAGGGAAAGGAGGTTGGAGGCAAAAGATGCTGCAATGGGTAAGAAGAGCAAGATCACGAGAGATAGAGATCGTGACATCAGTGAGAAGGTTGCTCTTGGTATGGCCTCTACTGGAGCCGGCAGAGGAGGAGAGGTTATGTACGATCAAAGGTTGTTCAACCAAGAGAAAGGAATGGATTCTGGGTTTGCCACCGATGACCAATATAATGTGTATGACAAGGGTCTTTTTACAGCTCAGCCTACACTCTCAACATTGTACCGGCCTAAGAAAGATGCTGATGCTGATATGTATGGAGGTGCTGATGAGCAGTTAGATAAGATCTTGAAGACTGAGAGGTTCAAACCTGACAAGGCCTTTGCTGGGACTTCTGAGAAGTCTGGTCCACGGGACAGGCCAGTTGAGTTTGACAAGCATGAAGAAGAAGCTGATCCATTTGGTTTGGATCAGTTCTTGACAGAAGTGAAGAAGGGCAAAAAAGCCATGGATAAAGTTGGCTCCGGTGGAACAATGAGAGCCAGTGGCGGATCTTCAACACGAGATGGATATGAAGGTGGCTCTGGTAGAAGTCGCATTGGATTTGAGAGGGGCCGCTGAATATCTTGTTTTCCGGTTCCATGACTTGCCTTTGTTAAGCCCCTTGCTTTTTCATGTTTGTTTTGTTATTTATAATGTATTATCTGAACCTTTACTAATCTTGAATCCCTGAATTGGAGTGGCTACTGGGTCAAAGAGACTTGTAATACGTGCTTGTTTTCTCAAGATTTTTAATGGATTAAATTTAGTTGCTATGGTAATATTGAGCTGCATTTGATTGCGCGTTGGAAATAATCTCTTTTAGCTGCGTTTGCTTGACGAAAAGCATACATTTAAATTTTTAGGACTCTAGTTTTAGTAGAATTTCTCACAACTGGATTATTAGCCTCGACGAAACAAACGCAGTTTGATTGATTATGTTGGTAGGTTTTTATGTTTTGTGCTCATTAGTTGAACCCAACAAGGTCCTTTGGATGAGACCCTGGTAATTAGCAGTGGTGGTTTCTTAAGTTTGTACTTTGTTATTGCCAAATACAATAGCAAAAGGAAAACATAAATATGCCCTAAATGATTGGTTTTAAACATGGAGATGCAAACTGTGATCCTAGAAGTTATCCGACACTCCATTACCAAGACAGTTTTAACCTCGGCCATGGTTGATGTCCCCAGAGCAGTTTTATTTCTGGACATAGGTGGCCTACAATACTTGGGTTGCCTTGCCCGTGAAGAGCTTGCGAAGTGAAAGACTGCAGTTACTAAGCACTTGTGCGTGTACAACTTGCAAGGGCGGTAACTTCATAAAAATCCAATTTTTAGGACGTTGGTCTGGTTATAAAGAACAATGCCAGATTTATTTGAATTTGACCGATTATCATGATACAAGTGTTACTGTTGCACAAATTCGCATAACATGATACTGATATGAACCCAGAGCAAAGATAATCAAAACTCACATACATCAACTCAATTGCAAACTTTCGAACTTCGCAATAACCTTTCATTCGGATGAATCAATTCACGAGGAAACGTAAAATAACAGAAAGAACATCACAGAATGAAAAATTATCTTTGAAGATGAAAATCTCTTCTTACACTCGATGTCATATGCTAAGATACCTAAAGGTAACATAAATTGGGAACAATATTCATGTTTGAAACATTACCTTGGATAAGATATAAAAGGAATAATTGGCTGAACTATAGATGTAAGAGGGTTGAAAAAATAAAGTCGTTCCTGAAGTGAACCAAAGAACAACAGTAGAACACAAGCCAATTCCTCAGAGCAGTTGCAACTTGCATCCTCAACTGAAACAATCCATAGATTTTTGCATCAATAGCGTAATTACAGTTAATATCTTATACCACAATTTGACCTGCAAACCAATTCTGTGAGAACTTATTGAAAGTGATGCTCTGTTAGTGCAATCAAAGAGGAACATGTACACCAAGGCATAGCCTAATATAAGTGCATTATATGGACTGGACAATAAATCCATGTTCAATTCCCCCTCATGCTAAAAAAAAAAAAAAAAAAAGGGAACAGGAACATGATTAAGAAGTACTACTCACAGAGTTTCAACTTTCTGGATTCAACTGTCCTGACAAAAATGAACTTGGCAAACATAACTTCTAAGCAAATACATTAGAATCAATTTGCTGAATATTAGGAAAAATCTGTCTCAAAGTGATGACATAGTTTGGAGATCTTGCCTGCAATAATCAAAGAAGAATCAGCAAAGCGAAAGCTCACCAGCAACAGTAACAAAATTAAAAGGAAATTTCCCCCCAAGTAAAGAAACAACAGCAGTTTGCATTTTCAAGCAATCAGATAAACTTTTTAACATGCCAAAGAAATGATTACATGATTCTTATCGTCAAATGAAAAGCACAAGTACTGTTGCGTTGAGTAATGAAATTAATACTTCTTATGAGGGATAAATGCAACAAATTAAAAGAAAATATCAAGCACTTTAGATACTTTCCTTACAATGACATCAATCTAAGCTATCAATCATATACAAGTGAAAAAAAAAATTATAATTTCTATTGAGCTGCATTTAATGCAGATGAGGAACATGCTACTATCAGAAAACAAAGGCAAACAATAGGATTTGCAAGGACATCTACTTCTATAAGATGGACCAAAACTGCTCTCATTTCTTCTAGAAAATTGCCAAAAGTGATTTTGATTAGAATACCTAACTAGTCTCACACTTTTTTTTGGCAAAATTGCCAAAAGTGAACAATAGCTTATGTTATTGTTGATGAACTTCATAATGAATATAGCCGTGATATAAAATTTTTTCAAAAAGTTAAAGCTACGGATCACGTCCTGTCCTGCAATAATTATCAAAAGACTTACTAAAGAGAATCCAGATTCCAGAAAACCTATCTTAAAATGAGGTTCAGGATACCAGACATTAATTAATTCATTGAACAATGTATTATTCAGATGACAATCATTAAAACTAGCTGCCCTTAAGAAAAATTCAACGTGGAAGAGGATTCCATCAAAAGATTCATGGTGGAACCTCGCTATCCATCTCAAAATGTTATGTAGATAAAACAGAAAAAATATCAGATTACGTTGCTTTATCTAATGAGTATGATCACCAGTAAAGCAAGACATTAAGCAAGATGAAAAAATCCCTAATTTGTGAATTAATCAAGAAATGTGATAATCAACTATGATGTAGCATGCAAGCATAATGTACAATGAGGCTCAGAGGCTCTGAACAATTTAGGTTCTCAAAGTTGCAGATTTCATACACATGGATTGTTTTCAAAGTAGATTGTGGTCAGTTTCTCTCTCGAACCAGTAATGTCCTCAGAAATGCCTTCAAGAGATTCTATTTGGTTGTCATTAAGCCATAGATCTTCTAAACTGCAAGCAGAGATACAATCAGGAGTGAGATGAAGAACATAATATAAGAATATGTAATTCCAAAGGTGGGAAGAAGAACTATACATACCGGGTCAGGTTCTGAATGTCATCCACTGAAGTCAGTTTGTTAGATGATACATCCAGTACACAGAGGTTTACCAAGGTTGACAAGCCTTCCATTTTGGCAATGCCATTATGACTTAAATACAGCTCTTCCAAAGCAATACATTCCTGGAGCATGCAATAAAAGGGAGAAAAGTAAAAAAAAAATTTAGGTTATGACTTTTATGTGACAGAATACCAACAGAGTTTTTCTCACTGCCAAGAAAATTTTCAAAAAACCTCCAGTCCTTTCATAGAAGTTAAACGATTGCTTTGCAAGCTAAGCTTCCTTATGCATTTCAGCCCACATAAGTTAATTGTTTTGATACGATTCCGTCCCAGCCATAGCTCCTGTAAATTTGTTAAATTTTGCAAATTCTCCATCGCCTGAAACACCAAAGTAATTGCTTTTCGATTGAGACTCCAAAAAATTCTAATTTCTACACTATAATATCCATCAATGTTCCATTTTATGTCCCACTCTTTGATTGACACGATCACAAGAGGATATGGCACGCATGAGTGTCCTACTACATCATTCACAAGCAAAGAAATGAAAAGTTGGGCATAAAGAAGCTGCCCCCAATCCTTAATTTTGAATAAGACATTTGAGGACTGACCCGTAATCTGTTGGAACCAAGTTCAAGAATCTGTAATTGATAAAGATGGTCAATCTCCTCCATCTTAGTAACTTCATTTTTAGATACATAGAGTTCTTTCAGAGTATTAGAGACCTTGGATAATCCCTGCAAGGACCTGATTTCATTGAAAGAAACGTCAAAAACCAAGAGCCTCTTGAATATACTAACATTAGGCATGTTTTTTAATTTGTTATCCCTCAACACCAGCTCCTGCAAAAAATAGAGACTGTCAACTTCTTTGGCATTCTTCCAAACAGAAAACAAAATCAATACCGACATTCAGAACTCAATCAAAGGTCACACACAAACGCATCTGCAAAAATCAACTCAAAATCAAAGCAAAATAAGTATAAATGATGAAAACTTTTAACAGGCTAGGCCAATTTGCAGTCTTGCATTTAATTTGATAAAAACACATTAACTGACCATTAGACCAATTCTAGTTGAGTTGACAATGATTAGACTATCGATTACAAAGTGTATATTAACAAAATTTTGTTCACTTCTTTTGGAATCCAGAATATAAATTATATTCTCCTTCTTTTTCCTGCATTTTCTCTGCAACCAAACAGAACTATAAGCAAACAATGAGTTAGGACCAAGTTACCTCAAGGTCCGATAACGCTTCCCAACTAGAGAAGGGCTCAAATGCAGCATCATCAATCAAGTTCTGTCGAATAGAGAGCTTTTTCAGGTTACAGAGATGAGCAATTCTAGGGTCCAAGCTCGATAAGCGATTCGCGGTCAAGTCCAACTCTGTTAGACCCGGAGATAACTCGATTGAGTCGAGATCGTGGAGCTGAAAGCTGGTGAGGTCAAGAACGGTGCTTGACGGGTCGATTTCTACCGTTTGATCGTCGGTCTCGGGATTCGAGTCCCTCGGCGGTTGGTTCACGCCGTCCATTAACGGATGCTATCGGTTTGGTATTGAAGGGAATAGCAAATAAGCAATGGAGCTTCCCAAATAAATTTGCTGACTTGCTTTTGATTCTCTCTGCGTATCGAATGCGAGAAGAAAGATGTTTAAATGGGCTTTGATCTGACATGATTTGGGCTTATAAATGGGCCTAAATTATATTTATTTACGGTTAATTACAAAACAACCCTTAAAAATGGCCTTAATATACACTTTCTCCTTATTTCTGCCAAAATTAGCAACTTCAGAACTAGAAGGCTGAGTAATGAAGTTTAGGGATAATTAGGCAGAGATTTTTACATAAATATTGAAAAAGTTAGAAAAAATTTCATTTTTACTATTATAAAAATATATTTTTTAAAATATTATATATCTAAAAATATATTTTAAAAAATACGATATATATTAAAATAAATCAAAAATATATTAAATATGCATTAAATATATACCAAAATATATAAAAAAAGTAAAAATAAAAAAAAAGAACCGTAAAAATTAAAAAAATTAAAAAAATCATATATTTATATAACTTTTTCTTAATAGTAGGCACACTTAAAATAAATTACGTATAAAATTAAATTTTATTAATTTAGTGACGCAGCGTATAAGCGTTGTGAAACTCAGAAACAAATAACTGAATGTTTTATTAATCAAAAGCTGCTTAACCCTAGAGTTTTACAAGCTATTTATAGAAAATAAACTTAAGAAAACTCTAGAAGACTGATTTAGTAATTTATTCTTAAAAAAAAAAGTAAATCACCAAATCTACATCATAATAGAAATAAAAATATTACATAATAACTGCTTTAAAAAAAACGCACAAACAAATTTTCCTACCTAAATTAAATAAGAAAACAAAAACTGCCAAAAATAGACAAAAAGCATAAAACGGCCAAAACAGAGGCTTAAATATTGGAATTTGACCTAAAAAAACTATTGACCATCACTTTAGCTATGAGTTTGATTCGTTGGGCCGTTTTCCATTGGATTATAGCTGATAAAGACCCAAATTAAGCTGATCTCAGAAGGTCAAACGGGCTCCGACCCAACTGGCCCATAAACTATTTGGGCTTCTGCTTCTATTTCTTTTTATCTAAGAGGTTCAAGAATTCGAAACAAACACTCTCCACATCAGTCTCCTCCACTTGGGAAAAACTCATCCTCGAGTTGGGCTCAGCATCTGGATATAACGGCTCATCAGAATCATGGAAAAGTGACAAGTCTGCAACATTAAAAGTGTTGGAAATTCTCATGTTCTTTGGAAGATCTATAACATAGGCATTGTCATTGATCTTCTTGGTGATGGTGAAAGGCCCATATTTCTTTGGCTGCAGCTTACTGTATGACCCAACTGGAAATCTTTCGCGCTTAAGGAACACCATAACCTGATCTCCAACAGAGAAAACTTGTTCCCTTCTATGCTTGTCA
>CANXYC011843543.1:0-10214 GCA_948193065.1 Aleurites moluccanus
CAGGGGAGGAGTAGGTTGCAGAGTCCAGCTTTTTGTCTTCCGTGGATTTCTGCTGCAGTCTATTATGTATATTTCTGAATTATTGTATTTCATTATTTTTGGTGTTCATTATCTAGCTGCTCTATAGGTATGTATTGGGTATCTAGGTGATGAACATTTTATTTATATGATATTGATGTTAAACATTGATTATATGATGATGCATGATATATGTTATATACTTGTGACAACCAATTGCAGAATGATGACAAAATAATTGAAAGGTTAATAGAATAATATAATGGATGGTAATTAATTAATAACTGAATAATATATTGAGGTTGATAGATTGTGCATATGGTACTGGGTTCTACGGTACTGGGTTCTACGGGTGCCGGTCGCCATTGGCATCTCCCGTGCCCTAGGACCATCGCAGTCCGGGAAACTAGGTCGTGACACTCTCTTTCACCTCAAACATGAAGTCATGCAACTAAAATATACTCAAATTCAACAAATAAGTTTGCATAAAATCTATATAAAACAACTTCATAAAAACAACCCAATTTGCAAGAAGCATTACTAAAGAAAACATGCAAGTGCTCAAAGCTAAGATCCAATGCATAAAGAAATATGTTCATTTGTAGAATGCAACAATCAAATTTAGGGTTCTTTTTCTTCCCAATCATCTAATCCCTTACTATAAAAGCTCGATCGATTCCAATAGGGGTTGGGGATTTTTCCAGCTTCAATAAGATCTTGTATTGCATACCTTAGATGTGCACATTGATTCGTATGGTGACCCTTCGACTAATGAGAGTAATAATAAACCTTAGGATTAAACTTTTGGGTCATGAGATTTGACATTGGTTTATGACTCAAAGGTTTTAATAACTCCTTCACTTTAGATCTTGAAATATTTCAGATCACGGTTGATGCAATAGCGAGAAATTCTTATTTTGGCACAAAAAGTTCACTTTGGCTACTTCAACATTATGTCGCTCCTCATCATATTTATGATCAGAATTGCTATCTCTATTTGTAATAGTATTCCTATTCTTCTCATGCAACATGTCTTCCACTTGGATTCCAACTTCATACAATTGCTCAAAAATAGATAGAGGCATGTGACTATCCTAAAATGTATAGTGTAAAAGTATAGGCTATGGTTATACTCGTAAGCATATGAGGTTATTATAGCAATGGTGGTAAGAACACCTAAGGTCATTCTCTACGAGGAAGAATTGGTCGGGATAAATGCAATTGATGGTTGTCATGATTTAAAATAAATAAAAATAAAATCCTAAACACTCTAATCAAGGCTTTTATTGTTGCAGTGAATTAAAAGATTTTTTTTTTAAAAAAAGAGCCAAAGAAGTTAGTGAACCAAGGGGGAGAGAGAGAGAGAATGTGCTTTGTGAACAAGACTGAGCTTAGTGAGTGATTGTGAGAAAAAAAAAAGATTATGAGTAAAGGAGATTGTGAGCAAAGCGAGATTGTGAGCAAAGAGAGACTTTGAGCAAAAAGAGTGATTGAGAGAAATTATGAGAGTTTATGAGCAATTTAGAAAGTAAGCATTTATGAATACAATAGCAATATTGAGAATTAGAGAATTGATAGAAAATAAGATTGAGAGAAAAGAAATTCAAACTAAAAATCAAAACAAAATAGCATAAGCAACAAATAACAATTTAGGGTTCAAGATGAATGGATGAATCAATGTAATATAATTCATGTTTAAATTAACATCATAACCATTCAATCAATTCAATTATATCGACTATGATTGACAACATATAATTAAATAAATTAAAGGGTTAAGGGAACAAATCTATTTCATCGATAGACTGTAATACCCTAGAATTTTGATTCAATTACTAGGCAGTTTTCTTAAGTACCAGACTGATAACATCAAAAATAATTATACAACCTAAGGAATTAGTACAATATCAAATTTAAAGCTTTTTTTATCAGACACATGATTAATGAGAGAACAAGAATAATGATATTTATTGATATAAATAAAGTATGGAAAAGTGTTAAGATTGATGAAAAATCAATAGAATGACAAAATCGTAAATAAGTGGAACTTTAGGGGCATTTTGGAAAACCACCTGTCTAGAACCCATAATCTTACCAAAGGCAGTATAATATTAAACTACTGCTAAATTGCCATATCCCGATTTTGAGACGTGATGGTCCTAGGATGCGAGAGATGCCAGAGGCGACCGGCACCCGTAGAACCAAGTATCACATGCAAATAACAATTACTAACGATTAATTATTCATTTACTTAATTACTATTCATTTTGAGAATCTGTAATTTTTCTGTAAATTTTATTGCAAATGGCTGTAACAATCATCATCACATGATATATCATTAATTATACTTGTGACCACTGATTTTTTACACCCCTCGAACTTGTGCCAAGTCGAACGACACTCACCGGAACCAAACTCGTGCCCAGACGGACTCAAAACAGCCTTAGAACAAAGTCGGACCAAAGCTACCACCCTCTAGGCATGGCATTGCCGCCAGAGGGGGGTGGAGGCTTCGCCACTCCCTTTGGGCAGCAACCGCCATGCCCAAGGGTGGTAGCATGGCTCTTTGCCAATGTTGCAGCCCTCTTTCAGCTCATGTGCCACCAAGACCCCTTGGCGGCAGTGCCGCTCCCCTTAGGCGGCACCAGCTCCTCTTACTGGCTGCAACTCCATTCCAAAACTATTTTTTTTCGAATCCCACATTGGAAAATGATGGGATTTGACCCCCCAAGCTTCTATTATAAATAGAAAGCCTCCTCCCAGCTTCCAAAACACACAACAACATAAAAATCGTGTAGTTTGAGTTTTCACTATTTGATTTCACTCTTTTCTCCATCCAATATTTATTTTTCTTCTTTCTTTAGCTCTCTTTGAGTTTAAAGAGTTGCTATTAAGGGCGTGTGGAGCCCATTTTCTTTAGTTTTCCTTGAGCTAAAGAAGAACGCAATCCGAGGCGTGTGGAGCCTTAAAGTCATTTTTCTAGGCAAAGTTACTCTGTCAGCTTGTTTTCTTAAGACCTAAGAAGGCATTTCAACCCATTTCTTCTACTTCATTTGATCCAAGGTGGAACTCTGATCCAGAAGAGCAGTCCGTTTACCAATACCCTTAAGAGTTAGGGCAAAGGTATCATCTCCTAACTCATCTTCTTTACTTTGATAGAACATTGAAATAAAGAACCAAAACATGATGAATTGGGCATAAAATCAACCCTCCTTCGCAAGAAGGAAGAATTGTGTGGGTTTTGATTCCCATTCAACGGAATACGCAGGCAAGCTGTATAAACGTTTCAAATCCAAAAAAGACAAAAACCATCTCTTTTCCTTTGATTATTTGCTTTATTTTACTTGTTGAATTTATTCTTTGGGGAATGTGTGATCAACCTAGAACCCATAAGGGCTAGAGTTGACATCCCCTATTTTGAGATTTTGAGGTGTAATAATTTACATCGATCGCTTTCTTTGATTGTTTTACTTGATTACTTACATTTCAATTGTTCGTCCATTTATTTACTTGCTCATGCATCTTTCATGTCATTCTTTAATTGCTCATGAAAATCATTTTAAATCGAGATTAAAATTAAGAGCCAAGTTCAACTGAAAACCTAGTCCCCGAATCCTCTTTGGCTTCAAAGACTAGTGCACTTTTTTCCTTTGGGATAAAATTGGAGTCAAAATGGGTTTTTACCTTAAATTTTCCCAATAAAAATAACTTAAGGTGGTGACTTCAAAATCAAAATCATTTTCAAATAAAGGGCTATAAGGTCATCTCCTCCGTGACAAATTGTCCCAAATGAGCATTCCGATCCCATTTTTAAAGCGGACCCCGATGAGATGCTCGAGCAAGACCTCATAGCTGGCGACTCCACTTGAGATAAACTTTTTTTCAAAAGTTAAAGAGGACTACCAATTGGTTGAAAATATTTTACTTAGCTTTTAGTTTAACTTTGATTTTCATGCATCACTACATAACTAGCTACGAAGTTCAACCTTTGGATAGCAAGTAGCATTGATTCGACAACTCTTTTTGAGTATGTTGGGAGATAGCGAAAGCATCCACCTTGCGACGAATCTTTAATCCTTTTGAGGTGTAACGAGTAGTCGTACTGTTGGACCTACGCAAAACTCATTGTTTCATATGTGGTTAGGTATATCACTGCTCTAGCATGATGGGTACCCTTTAAACCAAACCACCTAGCCTTCATGTAATGAACATTAGACCTTGGACCTTAGGGCCTATGAACCATGATAATGTTAAGCTATCATCATGAACCAATTTTCTTCATACACATGCATACATGCATTCATGATTCATAAAGCATGCATTCCATTTTTAATGAGTCTAGGTTGTACCTTGAACCAGTTAAGAGTCAACCCAAATGGACCCAAGGCCTATCAGCCTCAAATACCTCTCAACCCAAATGGACCCAAGGCCCATTAGCCTTAAACAACTCTCACCCAAATGGACCCAAGTCCCATTAGCCTCAAACACCTCTCACTTAAATGGATCTAAGGCCCATTATCCTCAAACACCTCTCACTCAAATGGACCCAAGGCCTATTAGCCTCAAACACCATCACCACTATCTAAACCCCAAACCCAGTTGGCACCAAGATCTTTCCAAAGCCCAAACCTAGTTGTCACTAAGATCTTACCAAGCCCAAACCCAGTTGGCACTAAGATCTCACAAAGCCTAAACCCAGTTGCACCTTGATCTCTCCAAGCCCAATTTCCCTTTAACCTCTATGCTTTAGAGTAAAGCCCAAAATCCTAAAATCCAAATAACTTTGGCCGACCTTACTTTAGGAATCAATGTCTTAGGAATTTGCAATGCATAACTTTTCCCTATAAACCTAGAACAGAGTTAGGTGTCCTTTTCCCTATAAGCCTATAACAGAGTTAGGTTTTCCTTTTCTCTTAAAACCTAGAACAGAGTTAGGTTTTCCTTTTCCCTATAAGCCTATAACAGAGTTAGGTTTTCATTTCCCCTAAAAACCTAGAATAGAGTTAGGTTTTCTCTTCCATGCACTAATCCCTTTCCTTATCTTTAAAAGGTACCAATGGCTAATCCAACCAATATGGATGCTATGGACACATTTCTCATCACCCTCATCAAAAGGCAAGAGGAGAATTTTGAAGCCATGCTCAAATCCACCCTTAGTGCTCAACAAATCCACTTCAACGAAGCCTTAATCGCTCAACAAGCCAGCTTCAATGAAATATTGATTGCTCAATAGGCCGACTTTTCCAAAGCCCTAACCGCTCAACAAATTAGCTTCCACAATGCATTGGCCTATGTGACCAAATCCTTGAATTCCCAAATTGATGACATAAAATCAATGAATCAAACCAGGCCAAAACCAGCTGATCCAAGCTCTTCAAATACACCTCAAGTTAACCTGACCAACACCGACCCTTCCTTTTCCTTGAATCCTTTTCAAGGTAAGGAAACCTTCACCCATTCTCCCATGGAAAAGTCTGTGAAGCGCAATACTATTGTGTTAGAACAAGGCCATATAATGGAGAAAAGATACAAGAAGAATAATAACTTCACTTCCATTACCTCTACTAAACAGAAGAGTCAGTCTCTGAAAAGGAAATTCACAGATTTAGGTATGCCCTTAAGCTTCGTTTATAAGAAGGCTTTGGAATCTAAAATGGTCACACCTTTAGAATCAAAGGTACCACCTAACCCTTTACCTAAAAGCTAGAATATGAATGAGTATTGTGATTATCATCAAAATGCTAGGCATAAAATAGATGTGTGCAAGAACTTAAGACACAAAATCCAAGATCTCATTGACATTGGAGATATCCTTCCCCCTAACCCAATATACGATGCCCTTATTTACCTTCAAACTGTTATCAATCCCTTCAGGTCTAAAGATTCAGATTAGGAGGAAAGTAAGTGAAAATAGACCCCACCTCATCAACCAACCAAAGCCCAAATTAGTATAGTTTATGGAGAAATTCAAGCCCAGTTAATCCGACTTGTCTGAGATTGAATTCAAATAAGAGTCTGAGTCCAAGTTGAGTCATAAGTCAAGTCAGAGTCTAAATCTAAGTCATAGTTAGAGTTTTTTTGAGTTGCGTTTCTTCTCATTTCCTTTTTTCGAGTCTGTAATCAACCTTTTTGGTCTTTCCTACAATTTTGATGTAACCATGGATGATGGTACTCTTTTTCATAATAAAAGTTTGAATTCTTCTTATTTCCTCCTTTTCATTTTAATTATTTTATCCAATTTGAAAGAAAGAAAAAAAAGGTAAAAAAAGAAAAGAAAAAAAGAATCAATTAACTTTGGCACAGATAATGAACTAAAAATTGCATACATGGCATCATCATTTTGTAAGGCTTCTTTATTCAAAACAGTTCAGGAATTCTTAGATGGCTTTGTCTAAGGACCCGAGCATATGACAAGTATTGATTCCAACCCTAGAAGATATGAAGCTTGTAAAGGAGGACTTGTGAAGGTTAAAGACAAAATGGTCTCCCAAGAAGTTGCCAAGTTATTGAAGAATGGTTTCATTGAACCTGTCACTTACCCTTCATAGTTAGCCAACATAGTGCCTGTGCCCAAGAAGGTTGGGAAAGTAAGAATGTGTGTGGATTATAGGGATCTGAACAAAGCCTGTCCATAAGATGATTTTCCTTTATCTCATATAGACTTATTGGTTGACCGCATGGCCGGATCTAAGATAGTCTCCTTAACTGATTTATATGCAGGTATAATCAAATACAAGTCTATCCACCTGGCAAGGAAAAGATAGCCTTTGTGACAGAATGGGGCACCTACTGCTACAAGGTCATCCCTTTTGGTTTAAAGAATGATGGGGCAACATACTAGAGAATGGCTACAACTATCTTTCATGACATGATTCACAAGGATGTGGAAGTTTACGTTGATGACATGGTTATCAAGTCCAAAATAGCAGAAGGACACATAGATGCATTAAGGCATTTCTTCCTTAGATTGAGACAGTATAATCTAAAGTTGAATCCGACAAAGTGTGTTTTTGGTGCATCCTCAGGTTTGTTTCTGGGCCACATGGTAAGTAAAAAATGGATAGAAATAGACCCAGCTAAATCAAGAGCCATCTTAGAGGTGCCAACTCCAAAAGTAGAGAAAGAGATTAGGGGATTTCTAGGGCATTTGCAGTACATTAGTCGATTCATTTCTCAACTGGCTGATGTTTGTGGACCCATCTTTAAGTTATTAAAGAAAGGATATCCTAAGGAATGGAATGATGAATATCGGCAGGCTTTAGAAAAAATCAAGCAGTACTTGCTAAATCCTCCTGCCTTGCAACCATCTAGGCTTGGTAAACCTTTCTGTTACTCAAGAAGCCATGAGAGCAATGCTTGCCCAGAATGCCGAAAATTCTTATAAAGAAAATTCCATCTATTATTTGAGTAAGTGCATGCTTGCTCATGAGCTCAAGTACAGTCAGATTGAGTAGTTATGTCTCGCTTTAGTTTGGATATGCCATAAGCTGCAACATTATTTAGGTTTGTACATTACGCATGTCCTTGCAAACAAGAGCCCCTTGAAATTGGATTGGTCAACTCTTGGTAGCAAAATGACATGCTAAATGGTAGAATTGGTGACATTTGACCTAAAGTATGTCTCAAGAAAGGCATTTCAACAAAAGAGTAACTATCAGACAGTTGAAAGAAGACAATTTGGTATTAAAGGAAATCAGAGCTCCTGTTTAGGAACCAAGAGGAAAATTGAAGCCTAATTGGGCTAGCTTGTATATGTCAAAGAAAACCCTATATGGTGGAGGTATTCTACTCATGGATTAGATGGAAATGAATTTTCAAACCATTGTAATCAGATGATGCATTGTATTGTAACACCACACCTATAACCTAGAACTTGAACCATTAAGGGGCTAACTAAGGGAAATTTTTCCTTGAACTGAAAGTTGTGTATTATTGTATGCTTATGCATGAATTGAACATATGTGCATGTTTTATGATGTATTATATGAGTTAAAGTGGTTTAAAGGCAGTTAGGACAAAATCGGGTACTTTTGAATTTTTAGTGAACTGGGGGCAAAATGGTCATTTCACACCCCCTTCGAGCTTTATGGAATTAACACTATATTTTAAGGTAGAAAAGAATTTAAGGACATGAAAATTATATTATTAAGTTTATTTGAATTATTGTTGGAGAATTAAACCCGGTTGAAAATAATTCCTGGCAAGCTGCTCGATTGAGGAGCTTCATTTGAATTAAGGTTATTTCGGTCTTTTCCTTTGCAATATAGAGTTATATAGTGTATGCAGACCTATGGAATCATTTTAGGCTTATTTAAACCATTGGATGAAAAGATAAAGAAATGGATGGTTGGATAGCTAGGTTTCACCATATGTACCATAAACCTAAAGTATAGGATTATGCCTTTGATATTTAAGCTTGATTTTTTCCAACCCCTTCATTTTTGTTCATCATCTTCATCGTTTAACAACCAAGCTTTCTCTCTCCTCCATTTATAAGTTTCGGCCACCTTGAATCCAAGCCAAACTTTGTTATTTTCTTTCATTTTTTGAACGAAACATGTTAATTCTATCATCCTAAACACAATTATAACCATAGATTCAAAGGAAAAACTAGAAAAAGTAACAAATTAATCATTTGAAGATTTTGAAGAACTTTTGGTAAGTTATTGATTTTGAAATCCTTTTGATTCAAATATGTTATTATGATGTTCTTTGATGTTTATTAGTGATCAAAACATGTTTTGAATAGATGGAATTCAAAAACTTGGATGGAAACCTTAATAGGAAGAACTTTGAATCAAAGTGTTGTTTTGATGGATTATTTGGTTCAAATGTTGTTTATTTGATGAGTATAACATGAATTAGTTGTTGAATGATTGAAACAAATGCATTTGGATGGAATTTCAAAATGGCCGAATATGATGATGAAGAAATGGTGATTTGATTTTGGTGTTAAATAGGTTTAAAAGGCTTGAATGATGTATAATTGATGTGTTTAACATGAATTGATGGTTGAATTTTGGAAAGGAATTCATTCGGAGGAAAACTTGTTTTGGCCGAATCATATAAGCATGAAGAATGGCTTAGTGCTTTGATGTTTAGTTGGTTTAAATGATTGAATGATATTGCAATACCCTACAAATTCCTAACTCATATGCATGAATAATTTCTCAGTATATGGTTCATTAGTCTTGAATTGGTGGGCAATAATTTTAGAAACACAATTAGAAAGCAAATTTGAAACTTTTCCAGAAAAATGGCGGTGTCGGGAACACTGTCGAGAAATTAGCAGTCCGGTCAACAAAAGAATTTTTGAAGTTGACTTAGGGGTAAAATATGACCATAATTTATGTGTAATGTTGGTAAAAAGAAAGAAGTGAAAATCAATTAGGAACACTGAAAAGTGAACAATGGCAGTTTAGTAAATAAAGGAAAATTCAAGGTGAATAGTAAAAATGGGTCAGTCAGAGTTACAGAATGACTCCAAAACTATTTTTATAAATAAGGATAAATTAAAATAAGCCTATTCACTTTCACACTGATATCAAAATCCTGACATAATTTTCAAAATAAATTTCAGAAGATTTAAGGACCAAAGTGTAAAGGTTGGAACTTGAGGGATTTAGTTTTAATTTGCCATATGGTTTTGTCTTATTATGGCTCCGTTTCCACGGGATCATCTTCTCCAAATTTCCATTTCCATTTGCAGTGGCCACCATTTTCCTTTCTTCCAAATTCCATTTTTCTTATTCCTTATAGATTTCTTTAGGATTTTTATGGAAATATAGTAAATCAACCTAGCTAAATTCATTTCTACCATCAATTTAAAGTGAGGAGCAAGGAATTGAGAGGAATAACTCCATATGTATTTCAGCCATGGTGATTATTTTAGGTAAAGTTGTTGTTTTGTTTCATTTGATTAATGATTTAGTGTTATTTTAGGTTCAATTGAATGGGTTTAGTGTTTAATTGCTTTAATTTATCCAAATTTGATGAAAATTTTCAATTGAAGCTTGAAATTGAAGTTGTAAGATTGAATGTGTTGAATTAGTGTCAGGAATTTCAAATTGATGTTAGAAATGATCAATTGGATATGAATGAACAACTAATTGATGGTTAATTTGATGTAGAATTGGAGATTATGGAAATTGGATTTTCAAAGTAGCAAAAATTGGGGATTTTGGTGGAATTGGTTC
>CANXYC011843550.1:0-84442 GCA_948193065.1 Aleurites moluccanus
TGTTAACGAGGAAAAAAAACTTATTATTTACAGTTTTAAATTGCACTAAGAAATCTCTCATTGATGTTAATGGCACCTTGCCGTTACACATTTGGATGACCTGATAACTGATACTGCTATGTAAAACTAACAAACAACAAGCACACTATAATAAAAGAAATGAAACAACATGCTTTAACAATATTTTAGAATGCAAAGATAAGTAGATTAGATTTTGTTGGAATCTTTTATCCTGTTATTTATGAAATAGAAAATGAGACAGATAATTATATAAAAAATTCATATCCTATTAAATTTTGGGTTGTTTTTGAATCCATCCATCTGTATTTATGAAGTTATTAATATTTTTTAACTTCTGCAAACTCTTAGCCGAAAAGTTTTTCACCCATTTCATTCGTTGAGTAGTGTTAGCTCCTGGTTCAAAGCATGACAGCTCCGAATACATAATATTATTCCTATAAAAAAAAAATAGATTTTACGATAATAATTTTTCTTTTCATTAAATATTTTATTTAAAATAAAGACATAAAAATCATACTCATGACCGACATAATTCCATGATGACCAACCCTCTGGCTCGACAATATCAGACATATAAGTTTGCTTGAACACAACTCTTGAATATCTTCTATAGGCTCTTCCTAGATAAACAGGGCCAGTACCATATATAGAACAAAAGATAAATAAAAACCCACTTTTATCATATGGGTTTTCTCTAGCTTGAGCTGTAATATAACCTGCTGATCCATTTAAAATTCCAGTTGTTGCATTTATAATACATCTCTGCACACAAATTTCGAGAATAAGTGTATTTTACTCCGTAGTTCAATAATCGAATATCTAGTTATAATATATGAAGTAGTATATAGATTTTAATAATTTCTTTTTACCTCGTATACTGACTGGCCTCCCCCCCAAATGAAATCAATTGCACCTTCAATATAGCAAGAATTAAAATAGTGACGGCCATATATATCTGTTAAAGTATCTTGTACTCCAATAAATCCACAACGGTAGAAACTGGCCTTATCAGCATTTATTGTGGCTGCAGGTGCCCATTGAATACTGCTTCTAGGTACCTTTGGCTTGTCCAAATTATATGTGTTCTATTAAGCAAAATATTGAATGAACACCTTTTAATTAAGCTCTTTATCTTAAAAATTAACAATTGATTCTCTGTATTAAAAAATCAATTAACCTTGAATGTTATGCCAATCGCAACAAAATTGTCTGCACTTAAAATAAAAGTAGAGCTACGGATAGCACTACCAGCTTCTCTCCAGTGAATAAAAGTTCTTCTTCTGCTTTCTCCTTGTAGAATTATGAAAGGCTTGTCTATTGGGATTTCAACTTTTTCACAATACATATATTTAAAAAAATAATGAGATGTCTTCTGCATTTGATCTGAAATCATCTAGAAAATTAAAAGATTTTAAGTTTGAATCTCTCTTGGAGTCAAATTTATCAAAAAAAAAAAAAAGAAAAAGAAAAAGAAAATAGCCAGCTTGAAATTAATATTAATATATATTATACTATTAGATACCTACATGTAAATACCAGCTTTAATGTAGATATGAGTCCATAATTTATTATTTGGAGGCACAGAATCAATGGCTTTTTGAACACTAATGAAGTCTCCTTTGCCTCTTTGATCAACTGTTATCTTCTTTGCAATTGCTTCTTTTTGTAAATAACGCCTCATGCTACCAAAGTTTGCTTTGGATGTACAGAAAAAGAGGCAGAGCACCATTATAGAATGAAGATTGAAGTGAAGAAGAGACATTTTTTTTTTTTGGAAAATTATAAATTATTTATAATAATATGATAAATAATGAGAGTAACGAACAAGAGTTTCTGTTGATATATACAAGAGTTTCTGTCGTATATATAGTGCATGTTTGACACGCTTATAGAAAGGAAAAAATAATTTTTTTGGGTGAAAAATGGATTTTAACTCAGTTTATAGTGTTTGATAAATATTAAAATTAATAAAAATAATTATCTGGATAACTAAAATTCAACTATTTGGATAAGTTATAAATTGAAACTTTTAAAAATAGCTGAATTTTAGATTAAACGCGTAACTAATTTTAAAAAATTAGTAGACAAAAATATCCTTATGAGTTTATAAGCAGTTTTTAGATTGTATTTTACCAAACATAAACATACAGTTAATTATTTTTGAAAATATCACTTTTAGAAAAATAACTTTTCTGCGTATGAAAAAAAATATAGGCAAAATATCTAATTTAATTTAATTGGAAAGTACTGAATATAAGGAAAAAAAATATAGGCAAAATATCTAAGATACATCAAGAAAAACCTTTCCTTTTAATTGATTTCTATAAGAAAATTATGGCTTTGTCAAATTTTACTTTTATCAGTCAGATTTAGAGGTTATTTTGTTTTTTCATAATAGATATTTTGCGAATTAGAATCTATATTTATATGGTAGATTATGAAAATTATGGATCATTTTTTTTTAGTACAACCAAATATCAAATGAATTACACAATAAGCCAGATGTTGCAAGATAGCTCAAACAAAATTCATTCCCAAATAAAATTAAGATTTTTATTTGTGTCATACTGCTTATTTGCGTGTGGTTTAGTTTTAAAACTATATGAAGTATTTATATAAATAATTGATAATTATCGATTTAAAAGAAAAATATTTTTTTAATTGATAAAAATTATAATTGATAAAGGTAATACATGCATGTTATCAGATTTTATTAATTTAAAAAAATAAATCGGTAATTAATTTTTAATAATTAGGCATCTAAACACTTAATAATTTTTCAAATGTCAATGCATATATTTTTAAATGACAATTAAATTTTATAATTAAACATACAAACATCCTTATAAAATTAAATGACATAAATAATAATTTCTTAATTGTTCGTAGATGTTACTAATAGTTACTAGTTAATAGCAGTTAGATAATAACCGATTATTATAAGAATTTGATAAATTTATTAATTATTTTATTAATAAATAATAATTATTTAATTATTTAATAATTAAAAATTATTATTAATCAAAAAAATTTAATATAACTATTGAAAATAAAAATGTTAACAGTTACATTAAATTTTTTTAATAAAATTTATTTAACCATATTTTAATGAGACATGAGCTTCATTATGATCCAGCTTAATTTAAAAAAAAAAAATAATTAGATAGAATTAAAATATAATATTATTATTCGGAGTGGACTTATGTATAACTAGTGTGAAAATACATTTATATGGATATCACATATAAGTTTATCTCAATGTAAATAGGTCCGTCCCACTTAATATTTCTCTAATTTTTGTGGGCTTTTTTTTATTATTAAAGTATATTCAGAACATCACAAACTATAATAAGATTGTTAGGACATATCCAATGAAATATTTAAATATTTTAGCTAAAATAAAGAGGAGAGAGAGAGAGAGAGATGAAATTCAATAAACTCCTTATATTCATTCATTTTCTAAGTTTTTTTAAAAGGTCATTGTCTCTCTCCTCAAACGTGAGGAGAGAGAATGACTCTCTAATTTTTTTTTATAATTTATCTTCCTTTATTTTAATTATTTTTCTTTACTTTTTATCTTTATCTTTCTTATTATAAAAAATAAAATATTAATTTTATTATTTAAATAATGAAATAGAAAGTGTTGTTGAAATATATATAATTTTTAAAATAAATTAAAATAAAAAATTAAATTATTTATAATATAATAGAGATAAAAATGGAGAGTGCTGTTGGAAATCGTCTTATACCAATTACCAAAATAATTTACTATTTTTAAGGTAGCGTTTGGTAAAACGATTGCTAAATGTATGATTGGTGTAAAAGTGCGATTGTCAAATCGTCAATCGCTAAAAATAGTTTATAACTGTTTATGAGATTTGCCAATTGAAATTTTTTTTTGTTATAATCGGAGTTTTTAGTTGGCCAACCAAACAACATAAATTTTTTCAATTAGCGACGCGCATGTTAACAATCAGTAATTAGAGTTGTTTAGTTGATCAATCAAACAGTTTCTAAATAAACAATCGACTTGTATTTATTGCATATTAGTGGAAACGACATGGAAGTCCAGTCCTTGTTCAGTTGGATAAAAGAATGAATGGGCCTTCTTTTTGGGCCCCTCTAGTGAGATAGGGTTTTTTATTTAAAAGCATTTGTCCTCCATAAATGGAAAACGACTTTGTCGTTACATTGTAGTTTTGTACACAACCACTCTGCTATTACCATTCCTTTATTTGGCTTCTTTTGACACTTCCATCTTTGCAACAAGAAGCAACCAAATTGTAGTATAGTTTATCTAAAAAATTACAAAATCTAGTATGGTTATAGCTACTGCAAAACGACACCGTTGGATGAGGAAAAAAAAAAAGTACTGCTTCACTGTCTGGAAAAAAATTATCATGGAAACAAACAATTTTCATGTCTTGTATAAATGTCCTCCGCTATGCCATGCCTAATCCTGGATAGAGCAAAGAAACATGTATACAGCAACAACCTCCACCACAAGTCTTCCTTATCATCATCTTTCGCCAAAAGAGAACACACCCACTTCCAAATTCTCCCAGAAAACAATCTTAGACCTTCTTAATACCAAATTTACTTCATTTCACTATCTCAAGCAAGTCCATGCTCTCATTTTAAGGAGTGGCCATTTTCAAGATCATTATATTTCTGGGTCCTTGGTGAAATGCTATGCCAATCACCATTTTAGTAACCCGGACTTTGCCTTTAAGGTCTTTGATTATGTCCCCAATCCTAATGTTTTTGTCTATAATATTATTATTAAAGCTTGCTTAGACAATAATGAACCTTTTAAGGCTATACATTGTTATTACAAGATGGTGTCTGCAAATTCAAGGCCTAATAAATTCACGTATCCCACTCTGTTTAAGGCTTGTGGGATTGTGAATGCTACTAAAGAAGGGTTGCAAATTCATGCTCATTTGATTAAACAAGGGCTTAGTGGAGATGGGCATATAAGAAGTTCTGGGATTCAAATGTATGCTACTTTTGGTCACATGGTGGCAGCAAGGCGAATGCTCGATGAGGATGGGGAATCAGATGTTATTTGTTTTAATGCTATGGTTGATGGGTATTTGAAAAGCGGAGACTTGGATTCAGCTAAAGATTTGTTTGAAAAATTGGAAGATAAAAATGTTGGTTCTTGGAATGTAATGGTATCTGGTTTGTCTAAGTCTGGGATGGTTAAAGAAGCAAGGGAATTGTTTGATGAAATGAGTGAAAGGGATGAGATATCTTGGAGTTCTATGATTGATGGTTATAACAAAGGAGGGTATTACAAGGAAGCATTGGACGTATTTAATTTGATGCAAAGAGAGAAAATTAGGCCGACGAAATTTGTTTTGTCAAGTGTTTTAGCTGCTTGTGCTAATGTGGGGGCTCTTGATCAAGGAAGATGGATTCACGCTTATGTGAAGAAGAATCCTATCATTTTGGATGCAATTTTAGGTACTGCGTTGGTGGATATGTATGCGAAATGTGGGCGGCTCGACATGGCTTGGGATGTTTTTGAGACAATGAAAGACAGAGAAGTCTTCACATGGAATGCTATGATTTGTGGGTTAGCTATGCATGGTAGAGCAGAGGATGCAATTGAGCTTTTCTTCAAGATGCAAAGAGAGAAGTTCAGGCCAAATGGGATTACTTTTGTGGGTGTCTTGAATGCTTGTGCACATACAGGAATGGTAGATGAAGGTCTAAACATATTGGATTCTATGGAAAATGTGTATGATGTTGAGCCTGAGATGGAGCATTATGGGTGTGTAGTTAACCTCCTAGGAAGAGCAGGGCTCCTGGAAAAGGCGGAGGAGCTCATATTTTCAATTCCAATGGAAGTAAATGCTGCTGTTTGGGGCGCACTATTAGGTAGTTGTAGGATACATGGAAATGCAGAATTAGGTGAGAGAGTAGGGAAGATTTTGCTACAGTTAGAGCCGCAAAATAGTGGTCGATATGCATTATTATCAAATATATATGCTAAGGCTGGGAGATGGGATGATGCTGCGAATGTGAGGAAACTAATGAAGGAAAGAGGAGTTAAGACCACTCCTGGAACTAGCATGATTGATTTGGGTGGTGTTGTTCATGAATTCAAAATGGGCGATGGGTCACATCCACAGATGAAGAAAATCCACTTGATGTTGAAACATATGATTGAGAGGCTAGAGCTGGAAGGTTATTCGCCTAATACCTCTCAGATTTTATTTGACATTGAAGAGGAAGAGAAGGAAACTGCACTGCATTACCATAGTGAAAAGATTGCAATTGCTTTTGGATTGATCAACACAGAGCCAGGAACAACCATTCGTATAGTGAAGAATCTAAGGATGTGTGAGGACTGTCATTCTGCTGTCAAGCATATCTCTCAAGTATACAATAGAGAGATTATTGTGAGGGACCGTGCACGCTACCATCATTTCAGGAATGGAATGTGTTCGTGCAAGGAGTTTTGGTGAGTTCTGGAAACACAAGAAGTGAACAAAGGGTATCAATGCAGATAACAAACATGTAGGTAATCTTCAATGGTTATAACAGCTCCATTTGTCTATTAAAAGTTTAGACAAGATTGTTAACCTCAAAAACTTGTTAATCAAATGATATTCAAACTCTTGAAAATTTTCATATCTTGATATGGAATTTTGAAAAATAAATAGCAATTTATCATTTCTTGCTTGCATGATAGTTAGCTCATAATCATTGCAGCAAAACATTGAATATTCAATCATGTTTGAGAAATACAGTCTATGCAACATCATGTTTGAGAATACAGTCCATGCAATATCTGTCTATTCTACCAGTAGTAAAAATCAAGAAAAGCAGAAAATCGCAGTAGAAGGGAAAATGAATAGAGCTGAAAGTTTCTCATAGAATAACTTTATTTATTCATTTGTTGTCTGATATTTCTTAATAATCCAGTTTTCTCATCCTCAATTATAGCTTTTAACCATATCAACACAGCATTATCGGCACGAAAGGAAGTGCCTAAAGCATAATGGACTCGTAATTGTGTTTCATTTTGAGCTGAATGTGTGATTCATGCTGGAAAATTAGGGTGGAAAACTAAATTTATTCTGAATTGGGAATTAATAATTGAAGAGTAAAAAAACCGAATACAAAAAAGATCGCAGATTCTAAGTTTTCTGTTCGGGGGATGCCAAAGGAAAAGTCTTCAATCTATTGCATCCAAGTAATGATCAGCACTAGTTTTTTGAAAGAGAGAGCGAGAGAACTTTTTCACTGGAAGAAAAAAGGCTACAATGAAACACTGTATATCATTAAATTGTTTTATCATATCAAATACTTGCCTTTCTGCAGATTATTTTTTGAAAAGCCTAATAAATCTGGAAGTTTAACTGTGTTAATTCAGATAGAATTTTAAGTTTTTTTTTTTCTCCTTTTAGTCATCATTCTTGAAACTGGAATTAATACAAACCAAGCATGCTAGTCACTGCTTTTATTTAACTATATTGTGTAGCTAAGTTCAAAGAAGCCTAGAGGCAACAGAAGCATGACATAAGTACCATTACATGACATGAGTACCTGAAAGTACATTCTAGTTCAATACCATAAATTTCTTACCAGTGTGGAGTACACTTCTAAGTTGCCTTGCACACTGTTTTTACTAATACTATATCCATACACTGCTACTAATCATAATCTATCAACAACTTTTCGTAGGATTGCAATCATTCTTATAAACATGATGAGTCTCTATTGACGATCCGGAAGGATTTCCATAATTCCGATAACTGCTGTTTGGTTCATCATCACTTGTACTGCTGCGGTTATTATTAGCAGGAATGCCGCCATTAGCATCAACTGCTGGAGCTGAACTTGTCAATGGATTTCCATATGTACTTGATTTTCCATGTTCATCATTTGGCTTAATATCATTTGCAACGGTAGCAGCAGCATTGTTAACAGCATCTAATTTGCGTCCGGGCACATGTGACTGAAGCTGATTATCAGTTTTAACTGGCTCTAAAACAAGCCTGCTAGCATCAACTTGAAGATGAAATAATAATGCCAATCCAAGAACAAATAGAATAGTAATCACCTTCGTCATCATTAACCTGCATTTTGAAACCAATAACATGTTATGTGTGAAAACACTTAAAACTATAAGATTATAAAAAATATTTATGAATGCACTTGCAACTGAAATCAACTAAACAATTAATGCTCTTGACATACCTTAGACTTATCCTCCTCCTTTAAAGTAAAAAGTGATGATCAACATTACTCCAAGGAACCAAATTTATAGGAGAAATTTTTTTTGCTTAATCATATGATTAGTGGGATAAGTAGGGCTAAAAATGTGGGCACTAAAAATAAAATGTAGTGGAGTAATCACAATTTTTTAGCCTTGTTGGAATGCCATTTACAGGTGTGCTTGAAAGTGGCCACCATATAGAAGTAATTATCGATAAAGATGAAAATTAAATGAAGAAAATACTAATAATGATGCGAGATTTTACTCGATTTTGTTTACTTGTTTGTTGTATTATAGTTAGGAGGTAGTTTTAAGTAATTATATGAATTAGATTAAATTAATTTTTCTGGTTTGGTGATAAGTGGAACATTGAAATTAGGAGATTAAAACATAATTTCTCTCTCCATGTAGCCTAGTCTCTAAATATATTCATGAATGATAACTAGGAATGCACGGGCAGTTGCCAAATCAAATAAATTCTCAAATTATCTTTTTTATTTTTGAAACTTGATTATGTTGGCATTATAGGGATCAACAATTAAGCGCCATCCAAAATACACAGTTTACTACACTATATCCTAGATAGCAATAACAAGTTTATTGGTGGGTTGATGACAAAATCATTACCTCACTTGTAGCAAGCCAACTTGATAATTATCTACATTTGAAAAAAAAATAAAAATTGCATGCTTCTTTACATATAGTTGCTAAATAAGATTAATTGTAATAATAAACTCATAAATGTAATTTGATTGCCATGCTAGCGCTATGTACTAAAATGTTAAAAACAGAGAGGAAAAACTTGCACTTGCTAAGGTAGATAAAGTTGGGCTCCTAAACTGTATTAAGAGATTCAGGTCCAAAAGGTTTTGGGTCATAATATCACAGGGGAGTATCTTGCTCTGACATTACACAATTGGGCTATCTATGCCCACTCTTGGCTTTAATCCTAGTTGATAAAGTACCAAGTTCTTCTATGCCTCCTAAACAAAAGAAAACCTACACATTTCTGTCCCAGTGAGAGCGTAAAGGTTTAAGTCTAGCCAATGACAAATCCTCCCCCAATGCTCTAAAGGAAAAAAAAAAGCCTAATAAAAAGAGAAGATGGATTAAGAAAGGGGAAAAAAAAATGCAACTTTACCATATCTATGACGTGCAAGATAGGTGGATGGAGTTGGGTTCAGCCCAACTGAAGCTTGTAATATTCCCTGCTCTATCTCCTTGTTCCTCAATGTTAATTTAGTCAATCTTTGGTTTCCAATCCAACGCCTTCATGAAAAGCTGTTCACTATCAATCATTGAGGAACATTGTCACATAGACCTGCAAAATCAATAATCCTATCATAGTATCATACCATCCTTGGACTGGTGATACATCAAGGAAAATAAAATCCAATTATTATTCTCAACAAATGCAAATAAGCACACTGAAGTAGATGGAATTTCAAGGTTTGAGTTTTGGACATATAAGCATATAATTAAAATTTCAGTTGATATATAATTATATTTATACATTGGCAGACACATGTTAATGGCAAACCATCGCATACCAGATGGCCATTAACATGTCATCATAATAGGCACGTAAACAAGATTAGCCACGTGGCTACAAGCCACATGAGCACAATGACCATGTCATCAAAGAGTATGACACATTGCTACAACCACGTCATTGGTTGTGTACACGTGGACCATAGCCACATCATAAATGGCAGACACATATTCGTCCTTACAAAATGTAGTTTAATGTGACGTCACCGCATATAAATTCTGTACCATATCATGCCACGTGATCACTGACACATTATCATAAATGGACATACTTAATTTGACGACGTTGCCACATGCCATATCAGCATAATGTCGAGGAGCATGACACGTGGATTATATCCCAGTCATCACAAGTGGAAACGTGTATAGCTGATAGCACGTGGTCAACAGCCACATCAGAAGAATGCTCACGTCATCAAAGAGTAAAAAGATGGATTGAATGACTGCTGTACCAAAAATTCAGCAAATTTAACACATTTAAGTTTAGACCTAGTTTAGATTTAATAAATTATATTTTTAAAATTATTTAATTTTTATTTCATATAAAAAAAATATGTGATTAAATTTATTATAATAAATATTATAATATTCATATTTCTAGCAAGACAATTGTATTTTTTACGTAACAGCCCAAAACCCGAAAAGACACGTATGTTTACCATAAAACATGTGCAATATCAAGATCATGCTCACTATTCAAATTCACATCTTTTCCACTGTCCGATCCCTGCCCGCTGCTAATGACACAGATCTTCGCTCAGCCTCAAGCAACACCAGCGGCAGCCACCAAAAAATGCTAGAAACTCTGACCTCAGTCGTTATTTAACACAAATAAGAAATAGATGAGACCGATGTATGATTTAGTTTTGAAGGATTTTTTCTGTAGAGTTTGAGGAGAGAGGAAGTTGTTGTTAAGAAATAGATACGATTCTGAGAACCCAAAATTAGGGAATCAACACATTTAATACCAGCAAGATTTCCTCTTTTGGGTCATAAACTCAGAATAACTCATTATTGCTTGTAAACATTCGGCCGAGGTTGGGCCTTGGATCCAATCCAACCCATAAATTATCCCAATTCAACGTCTATGTTTTTTTATTATATATAAAATAATAGAAAATTTTAAAATTTGTGGTCATCAAATGGATAAAGTAGCAAATTATTCAATGCCACATGTGGTAAACAAAACAAAACCAACCTATTTCTCAACCACAAAACTATTATATTAATAATAATAACCAAAACCCCATCAACTTTTGATTTTCTTAGTCTAACCAAAAAGCCCGTAGCCATGAAGCTACTATCCCCTCCCTCTTCCTTATCACGCCCTTCCTCTCTCTTCTTCTTCCTCAAATCCAACCATTCAAAGGGATCCAAACCCATCTCGACTTCACTTCAACTCTTCCATTGGAGACCAAAAGCCACACCCTTTACTCCAAGAATGGTAGTGAAGGCATGTGTCAAGGTTGACCAAAAGGACAATGTCCCAGAAGTAGCAGGGACAAACTGGGGAAAGGTCTCTGCTGTTCTTTTTGACATGGATGGAGTGTTATGTAACAGTGAAGAGCCCTCTAGAATGGCAGCTGTCGATGTTTTCGCTGAGATGGGAGTTGAAGTCACAGTGGAAGATTTTGTGCCATTCATGGGCACAGGTAAATGCTCTTTCTTTTTCAACTAATGTTTTCTTTATCTATTGAATTTCATAGAAAGCTTTTGTTTTTACCCTTCAATTTCATCAATGTATTATTAGGTGAAGCAAACTTCTTAGGAGGTGTGGCTAATGTTAAGGGAGTCAAGGGATTCAGTCCTGAGGAAGCAAAAAAGAGGTTCTTTGAGATATATCTGGAAAAGGTGACTATTCTCTGAAACATTATCCAAATTCATTCATTTGCCACAATGCTTAATGTATTTTCCGGTCTTGCAGTATGCAAAACCAAATTCTGGAATAGGATTTCCAGGTGCCCTTGAACTCATTACTCAGGTAGTACAATTCATTGTTTTACAATCAACTTAGTCAATGTGACTACACAAAGTGGTTAATAATATTGTGGGGCTTAACAACAGTGCAAAGAGAAAGGTCTCAAAGTTGCTGTTGCATCTAGTGCTGATCGAATCAAAGTTGATGCAAATTTAGCAGCTGCTGGTTTGCCATTGTCAATGTTAGTTGCTCTAATCATCATTCTCAAGTTCATAGGACATCTGTGTATAATGTCTGTTTGTGTCTTGCACTATCATATTTTAATACAATCATCTTCATTTTCACCCTCGAAACAAATAAATGAAAAATGAAAATTTACAGAAAAGCTTTTCTGGGTCACAGTTCAGTTCAGTTACATCATGATGTCCCCTGTGAATCCAATGTTCATATCACCATTGAAAGTACATGTTTTCTGTATTTCATACTATTGTGAATTTTGCAGGGAAATAGTCTACAGTAAGCACTTCCTCTAAAAAATTCATTATAGTTCAATATAATGATTAAATGTTAGATTCCGTTGAATCCAGCGTTATGACTGTTGATATTTGTGAAAATTTTCAAAACCTTAGAGAATGGTGTTACCAAATGTAACACGCATGCATATATATATCATTTATATTGGAAAACGTTGATATGGTGTTGGTTTGAATGTTGAATTTTGGTAAGAGTCCAGAATATAATCAAGTCAATAAGACTTGCAAGTATGTGACTTTTGCATGAGTATGGCCTACATCAGATTACACCAGATATAATAGGTCTACATTTGTACTGAGTCCAAATATTTGAGATATAATTATATCTTTTACCACGGTAGCACTGTAGTACTTCTATCCTTATTATTTTGTTAACCTCCTTTTATCAGGTTTGATGCTATTGTGTCAGCAGATGCTTTTGAGAAGTTGAAACCAGCTCCTGACATTTTCTTGGCTGCATCAAAGATCTTGAATGTGCCCATTAGTGAGGTATATATGGTTTACAATATAATTGTCTCTTGTAAGTTGTAAGAACTTTTGACCCAAAGAAGTTATGGCAAATGATTAAAATTATGAAAGCAGCTGCAAAATTTTCTACTTTTGTATATTTTTTTCCTTTGATAGAGAGATTAATGTATAGATAATTACAGCAAAGTATATGGCTCACTTACTGCTACACAGGGATATTATTGAGGGAATATTGAGACATAAAATAGTTTTAGTCATTGTCATTGTCTTTCCAATGCGGTACAAAAATCCACTGAGAATTGCTAGCTTCATTCATGAGTGCCATGG
This sequence comes from Aleurites moluccanus, assembly GCA_948193065.1. Classification (NCBI taxonomy): domain Eukaryota; kingdom Viridiplantae; phylum Streptophyta; class Magnoliopsida; order Malpighiales; family Euphorbiaceae; genus Aleurites; species Aleurites moluccanus. Next base: position 13,052 of record CANXYC011843550.1, read on the forward strand.
ACTGCTTCTATATGTTATTGTAAGGTCATTTACTCATTTTACTTTATTTTGCCTTGGGAAGAGATTTTCCCATTCTTCAGGCACAAAAACTAGTGAATTTCAATTTTTCTTCGTTTTGTTAAATTTCTTAGAATTTCTGTGAAGTCAGTTGCCTTTTTCTTCTTGTCTTATTAATTTTGATTTTTGCAAAATTTTCCAGTGTATTGTTATTGAAGATGCACTAGCTGGAGTACAAGCTGCAAAAGCTGCCCAGATGAGGTAAATTTACTAATAAGTACTAATAACGTGTGTATTCAGTTTCATTAGGGTATATCTGGTGACTGATTCTTTCGAACTAAGAATAGAAACGATTTTCAAGAATGTCTCAAAACATGGAGACTGGTGTTAGATTTCTTTTTCCATGTGGTTATCTGCTGCTTTTTTCATTTGTGTTTCTCTTTTGAGTTTAATTGATTGCTAATGTACAGAATTTTTTGCTTCTTGCAGGTGCATAGCTGTGAAAACTACATTGTCAGAAGAGACTCTAAGGAATGCTGGTCCATCCCTTATCAGAAATGATATAGGAAATGTTACAATTGATGATATTCTCAGTGGGGGATCTGATGGCTATAGTATGTAGTTCTTAAGATGTCACTTTGTACCATCAATAATGTGGAATGATGAGGCTGCTTTTTGTCACATTTTAAGAATTTTATAAACATTTTTTTTGTAATGGATTTCTTCTGTATTGAAACTTTTTCTCCATCAATACACAATCAATTGGGCTTAATTATTTCTTTAGACTTTTCTTAAGATGACAAACAAGTTTACATGTCTATTGTGCTCGGAGCAGTTTTTGTCCTGGTTAGTAGTTAGGACTGTATTTCCACAATATCTAATAAAGACATAATGTTGCAGATGAGATGATGTATGGACCTCAGGTTCTGCATACTTCTGAACAGACTTCGGCAGAAATGCTAGAAGAAAAAACAGATAATGGATCAATTATTAACAACATTGCTACCAGCGACACAGTTTTATCAGCTGGGGGGTAAGACAGGTTATTTTCTTCAGAATTTTAATTGACCCACGACTCCACGACCACTAATCAATTTTTTCCCTTTGTACAATCTGCAATTTATCCTAAATTTCTTCCTCTTACTGAAATGTAGCAGAACTGGGATAAAACCCCCAAAAAGATCGAAATATTTGGCCAATCTTGTTGCTCCTCCTTGTTACATTTTCACAGCATTTTGGATCCTTTCAACCACAGCCAGTGAATCAGGCTACATGTTGGGTGCTTCTAATCAGTGGATTAAGTAAATCCTGAATATGTTTAATGGGAGCTTTCAGATTCTGTTTTTCCCATGATACAAAGCTCTTGTACAGTTCTGAAAAACTCCGAAATGATGAAAAACATTTCCTCTAGAACTTTATGAGCTATTGTCTAGTAAACTATTTCTTTTCCTCGGGAAGTCTAGAAAACTGAATATAATTTATGTAACACACAATATTTGAGTGGGTCTTTCTGATAATAAAAAAATAAAAATAAAAAAATAAGCCTTGGTATAACTACTTCAGGTTGCAGAAATAATTTGTGGACAGGTTGCAGGCTTCTCGGCGCAATATTTTGAGATATGGAAGTTTGGGTGTTGCTCTTTCTTGTCTGTTCTTCGCCATCACAAACTGGAAGGTAACTTTCTCAAAAGAAAAGAATAATGGGAGACTGCATATGAGCTGGCTTCATGTTATTGCCATTGTGATAATTTGAGAATCAGGAATATGTAACTTTAACTTTAACTTTTGTAGTAATCAGTTGTTTAACAAGAGGGTATTTTTATGTTCCAGTTGTTGTTTTGCTATTTCATTTATTCTCATACATGTACGTATGTGCATTTCTAGGCTATGCAGTATGCTTCCCCTCAAGCTATATGGAATTTACTGTTTGGAGTGAATAGGCCAGAATTTGGGCAGAATGAGGGTACGGTTATATGTCATGAAATACATGTTGGCTAGCCATTATATTCCTGTTTCTCTTTGTTTTCTTCTTTGTCTTGCTGATTTTTTGATGTGAACTATTTAAAATTTTGAGATACATTTGTGAAGTCTGTAGCCATTTGGATACTATTTGATGATTTGTGATTGTTAACAAATTCATTGGCATTTATTGGTTATAGGTAAGTCACAGTATTCAAGAGTCGAACAGTTTGTAAAATATATATCTGATCTAGAAACCAGGTAACCAAGAATTTGTCCTTCTGACCACTGTCTATACATTTATGCGTTTATTCAACTTTTCTTATGTCCTATTTTATTAGGCATTTTTTGTTTTTTTTGGTAACTTAGGTTTGATCTGTTCTGGTCTAATTATCTTTTGTTGTGTCAGTGGAAGTGCTCGAGTTGTGCCAGAATTTCCACCTAAACTTGATTGGCTGAATACAGCTCCACTTCAATTTCACAGGGCAAGTTTTACTGAACTCAAATTTCTTTTATGAATTTTTGAACATTATGATCATCAACACATGCTACTTAGTCTACTTTTAGCTATGTTAATCTTGTCTTGAGCTTAACTTTGTAAGGAATAGTCAATTTCATTCCTTTAACTACATTCTTCCACATTGATGTTAGCGATCACATCCTAGTTAAACAACCCTCAACTCAAGTTCCTTCCTCCAGTTGCACGCACATGGAAGAAAATTGTATTGAGCATTTTTTGAAAAAGCTAATCATAGTCGACCAACATAAGCTATTGAATTTGAGTCTTATATCACCATAAATTTAGTTAGCATGTAGTGGAAGTGAAAATGCTGTCAAGATATGAAGTCTTCTCTTGTAATTTTCCAATGGCTTTGAATACATAATATGCTTTAGATTGTAGATATGATAACAAATTATTCAAATTTTATTTCTGGGCATGGGGTTGGCTCTTTTACGTATCAGAAAGATAATCAAGAATAGAAATTTGCTATGTAGTTGTCTGAAATTCTGTCCTCTTTTATGGAAGTTTCTATATGTTAGACTATGCTTTTAGTTTTGAACCATTTCAATTTCTCTTTGCAGGAATTGAGAGGCAAAGTGGTTCTGCTGGACTTTTGGACCTACTGTTGCATAAATTGTATGCATGTGTTGCCAGATCTAGAGTTTCTGGAGAAAAAATACAAAGATATGCCAGTAAACCCTCTTCTTCCCTTTCAGATATCACTATCTGTTGGCTGCTTTAAATTTTCAATTTTGAGAATGAAAAAACTCTCCTGATATATTTAAAAATTATAAAGTAATCATCTATTAATTAAGATTTGTAAAGGCTAAAAAGCCCTAAGTCACCAATTACAATAATTGTACAATTAAAAAAGCAAGAAAACAAATTTAGGTATTTGAACAAGAATATCTGGTACTACTTTATGCATGCACTTTATTCTATTATTTCAAACTTCTACTTTGGAGAGGTATCGGTGGAAAACTTAATGTCCTGTTTAATTATTTCATTCCATTAGTCTTTATGTTCTCTTATCCAGAGCGACGTTATTTATGTTTCCATATCTGATTACTCATAATGTAATAATTTATGGCAAAGTGTGTTGAATAGTTGTGATATGACATAATTTCTGGCAAAGTTTGTTGAATAGTTGCGATATGACATATACGCTATTGTAAAATTAAACCCATGTTTATATACTATTGTAAACCCATGATCATAGTACATTCCCTGGTAAAAAATATCATTTGAAAAAAAAAAATACTTGTTATGGGCAGGTTAAGGAAATACCAAAAATCTACATGACAGGTCCAAAAGTGGAATCAAGAGAAGATAAAAGGATCACAATTAATTTTCAAAGTTTTTCATGATGATGTTTTCCTTGACATCGTATCAACTCTTTTGTTTTTGTATCTATTTCAATGATCCAGGATGCATTGTGATTCCATGTGATGATTTTTATGTGATAATACTTAACAGTTCACTGTTGTGGGGGTACATTCAGCTAAGTTTGACAATGAGAAAGATTTAGAAGCAATCCGCAGTGCAGTCCTTCGCTATAACATCTCTCACCCGGTAAGAACAAAGTTTAGAAGTTAGTACAAGCATAATCGCAATCTATCTTTAGCTTACCATATTTGTGTATCATAGAACCAGATAGATTAGATATTCCAAATGCATGCTTAAGAAAAAGGAGAAAAATAAAGAAGTAAGGCATAAACTATTGCATGTTCAACATATGAACAACCAGACTTGATGTGATATTATCTATCTGAAAATTATCAATTAGGCTGTGGATTTGATTTTGTACTAATATACATGTCACTGTAACTTCAAATAAAATATTCAATAGCTATAGACTTCTGGTTGCACTATTCATGTATCTATTTGCCTGCTGCATTTTCATTTGCTTGCTTGCTTCCTTTATTCTATCGGGCATCCAGGTACTGCTGCAGGGATTGATAAGTCAAATAACCTGAAGTTATAGCACTAGTTGTTTCTTAGTTTCAAAGAAAAACTATAAACAATCAACAAAGTTAGGAAAAATGTCCAATTTTTTCATGTATTTTATCCCATGATTGAAAATCTTAAACTTCTGGAGGCTATAAGATTGTAAAGATGATGTCCATGGCCTTTTTTTTTCCCAGAGCACATACAAATAATGGAGGAAAACCATCTGTTTTTGGTATTTAAGATGTTTTGTGATACATATGATATTTTCAAAGTTAGACCTTTTGTTCTTTTTGCTTAAGCATCAGGTCATGTATTTTAAATTGCTTCTTCATTTAAATAATTAAATCCATACTGTTTCATCTTTAATCCAGCCTCTTATCAGTATAGGTTGTCAATGATGGAGATATGTACTTGTGGCGTGAGCTAGGCATTAATTCATGGCCTACATTTGCCATTGTTGGACCCAATGGTAAGCTTCTTGCACAAATTTCAGGAGAAGGCCGCAGAAAGGTACCCATAAGTAGCTTTAATATATTTTATAATTTTCATATTGAAGTCTTGGTTAAAGCACGATTTTGTGTATATCCGTCTATAGACGAAAGAACTGTATTTGGAAATCTCAGGATTAAACTTTTGCCTTCTCTAAGCTGATTCAAAAATACCAATCATCCTTTCGGATAACTGAAAACTGAAATTTATCACATTCACGTCTTGCTTGCATTTGTTAGCCTACTTTTATCAAAGACAAACTAAACAAAATCCAGAACTGACTGTATGGAGGAAAATAATTGAAAAAGTTCGATCTGCAAGAGTTTGAGTGTCAAAATACACATAGTTCAAATGAAATACTTATATGGTGACACAATTGGCAGGTCTGACCAACACCTCCAACCCCCCACCCACCCCTTATGAATTTGAAAGTATGAGTTTTTTTTACCTTGAATGACACTATTTAAGAAAATTAGAACCAGCAGAATTTTAATGGAATGAAATCTCTTTTTAATTTACTGCTGTTACCATTTCATGTTTCTACTGCATGCACTGATCCCATTTTGCAAATGGCTCTATTTGAGATTATCAATTAACATATAAGAAACATGCATGAAAAAAAAATGGTACAATTTAGATCTCTCTGGCCCCTGAAGTTGTTCATTCATGTTTCCTATGTAAAAGTTTTTTTCATATTACTGGATGGTGATTTTAGACTGATTGTGGTTGTTTTCTGCATACAACCTATACACTTATATCATGTTAGAATACTTATTCATACTGAGAAATGACCAATTAAGTAGAAAGTAAGTCAACATTTTGCCTTCTGATTTTAGGATCTTGGTGATTTGGTGGAGGCAGCTCTTCTGTATTATGGTGGGAAGAAGCTCCTAGATGGCACACCAATTCCTCTGCATTTGGAGAAAGATAATGATCCTCGTCTATTTACCTCTCCTTTGAAGTTTCCTGGAAAGCTGGCAATTGATGTTCTTAACAATCGGCTGTTCATTTCAGATAGTAACCATAACCGCATAGTACATCCTCTCTCTCTCTCTTGCATATACACAAACAAACAAAAGAAAAAGAAAAGATTCACTTAAGTTTTGTACTTTTACATCAAAAACACATATTCATTAATCATAATCTGCAGCAAGAAATTCACCAGAAAATGGTCTCTAGTTATGACTTCTGTAATATAAAGTACACGAGGATGTGGATCATTAATGTATTAATATCTATCTTGTTACTTCTCAAGTTCAGGTGGTCACTGATCTAGATGGGAACTTTATCGTTCAAATTGGGAGCACTGGAGAGGAAGGTTTGCGTGATGGTCCCTTTGATGAAGCCACCTTTAATCGCCCTCAGGTGACGATTTAATTATAGATTAATTTCTCCAGAAATATTTCATAAGTGAAGCTTTTCTTCCTACTTTGAATTTAAGCACCTTTAGATGCATTCTTAAGTAATGTATCTCATGTTTCAAAATTTCAATTTCACTTAAATGTATTTCTGTAACATTGTGATTACATGCTTCCCCAGGGCCTGGCCTACAATGCAAAGAAAAATATCCTTTATGTTGCAGATACTGAAAACCATGCTTTGAGGTATGTTGCAACTTCAGAACCACCCTTCATTCCGCTTTCTCTATGATATGGAAACATGCATTCTACATTTATCATTACTTTGCCTTCTTTATTTGAATCACGTAGACTATGAAGCCTCATCCTTGTAACAAATCATTTTATAATTATTTTTCTTCTTCTGTTGTAGGGAGATTAATTTTGTCGATGAAATGGTGCAGACTCTTGCTGGAAATGGTACCAAAGGTTCTGATTATTATGGAGGAGGAAAAGGAACCACCCAGGCAAGACAGGAAAAACATGACTTTGGGATGCACTTTAAAGATGCATCCTTAGTGTTTCATGTTAAAATTTGGGACTTCTGTTAATATATTCATAAAATTGAGAACAATCACATTACTAATCTTTTTTTCTTTCTTTTTTGATTGAAAATAATTGAAGATTTTCTGGAAAATATTTATCTGTCTTAGCCTCTTTCTTTAATTCTTAAATCTACATCCTTCGTCTTTCAGCTTCTAAACTCTCCATGGGATGTCTGCTTCGAGCCAGTCAATGAAAAAGTTTATATTGCAATGGCTGGCCAGCATCAGATATGGGAGCACAATACTCTAGATGGAGTTACTAGAGCTTTCAGTGGTGATGGTTATGAAAGAAACTTGAATGGATCAAGGTATGCTGATGAATAGGTTTACCTTAACAGTTTCTGTTCAGTTCATATTTCACTTTATTCTGGATTTCCTGAGCAGATGTCATAGTTTACTTGTTTTTCAATGTTTCTTCTATTCTAAAAGTTTGTTAATCAGCGTTCCATTTTCTTAGGACATTTTTCATATTTGACATTGATGATTTTTCCTGTTTCATTGTGGAAATAGCTCCACAAGCACATCATTTGCACAACCTTCTGGAATTTCACCATCTCCTGGTAATTTTTTGGATTATTTGACAAATTTGTAACCATCAATGACATTTATAAACCATTAGTTAAATGTTTATCTGCTATAATGAAAGTTTTACTTCAATGCTTATTCATAGATTTGAAGGAGTTATATGTTGCTGATAGTGAAAGTAGCTCCATTCGAGCACTTGATCTGAAAACAGGAGGATCAAGGCTGCTAGCTGGAGGTGATCCAATTTTCCCTGACAACTTATTCAAGGTAATTCATTTTCAGACTAACAGACTATTTGCATCATGTACTGGTATTTTAATTTCCAAATGCAGTTATACACCATATAAAACTAACATTGAAGATTCTCAAAGTTTATTGCTTAGCAAAATCTAATCTTTTGCACCAAATAATCTCTAATTCATCCTCAACATTTAATTTGCAGTTTGGAGACCATGATGGAATAGGGTCAGAAGTACTTCTTCAACATCCACTGGGTGTATTATGTGCAAAGGATGGTCAAATATATATAGCAGATAGCTATAATCATAAGGTAATAGTCACATGGTAAAGATGAATATATTCAAGACATTTTAACTGCTATAACATACTGCAAATTTCAAAATTTGAATATCTTTCAATATTTTGGTGGCTTTGCATATAATGTGTTACAACTGATTATTTTAGCCAGGTGCTTTGGGAAAATGAACAAAAGATTAATATTTTTTTCGTTTTGGGCTGTAGCGGTTTAGCTACACAATGAAATCTTATAAATTCACTGATTCAGACCTGTGACCTCCAAGTTGGATTATTAAGTTTTAACCACTAGCTATCACCTTAGAGTCAGAATTACTCCTTTTTCTCAATATAAGATATCGTATTAATGCTTTAGGTGCTGATCTTCAAAAGCAGTTCCATATTTATTGTAATTCATAAGGTTTATAGCAGGCTATTGATTCTTTCCGTCTTTTTGTCCAGATTGAATTATACCATTCAGTGTATTTGCATCAAAAGTCTCCAAAAGAACAATAAAATTATATTTGATTTCACTATAAATTAACAAAAGTTGTTGATATTTGCAATCCATTGTGTTTTTTCTTGTGGTTGGATTCCGTGCATACTGTTAAGATCTAGGTACAAAATTTCCTTAAGTATTGAATTTTCTGTAAATATCTAGTTATAGGATTTTGATTTTATATGAAGACTCGAGCACCATTGCGTAGCATGAATTTGGCTTTTTGATTTGCAGATTAAGAGGCTAGATCCAGCTACTAAAAGAGTTAGAACAATAGCAGGAACAGGAAAAGCTGGTTTCAAGGATGGAAAAGCACTGGATGCTCAGGTTGGAAAATATCTCAAAAAATGTTGCACTCTTTGGACAGTAATGATACCAAAATTATAGCTGAAGTGCCTCTGGTACTGTCACCTCAAACAGTCATCTATCCTCAAAAGCATTAAACTATTCTCCAGACCAGAAACTCAATTGATAGAGCTTTTCCTAAAATAATTTTCAGAAAGATAGTTAAGATGCCCCTATAATTTTCAGAAAGATAGTTAAGATGCCCCTATTTCAGGAACCAAGTGAATTTTTTTTTCTTTGTAAATTTTCTCCACTTGTCTCAAGAATATGAGCAGAGACAGAATGAATGTTTTCTTACTAAAAATTTGAAAATGATGATAAATAGACCAAATTCCAAGAACATTTGGGATTTAGTTTGATGGTGATATATTTATTGCTTTAACATCATATACTTATTGGCCATTTGCAACATAAACCATTGCTTTAGCGCATGCAATATATGATTCATACAGTTAAAAGTTTGTGAAATATTAGATTATTGTGCTACACAGGAGAACAATAAGTCTGAAGGAATGTAAAACAAAATTCTTCTTGAAATTAATAACTTGATTCTAAAAATGCAGAAAAAAGCAAGTGTATTCTAGGATGCTTCTGTTTTTTCAGACTTGAAATCATTGTAACTGAAAATCTTTTGACCAGCCATTCCACTGTTTATTGCCCCTTTCACCTAGTTGTATAACTTATCGAATATAATACTTGTTCTGCAGCTTTCAGAGCCATCTGGAATCATTGAGGCTGAAAATGGTGATTCTCTTTCCTATTATTATGCAATAAATGATTCTTCACAGTAAAGATATTTGAAATCTCCACATTTCTATTATTATTGCCAAGAGCTTGTTAATTAACTGAGTTTAGCTATATTACCTTCTTAATCAAGTAGGTCCATTTGCATTGCATTCTTTAAATACAGGTTTTGCCTGTAGATATGGGCTACTAGCTGAGTAAAGTCAATAGACACCTGCTATTTGCTGATGGATCAGTAGAATAAATTTGACGATGTGACATAATGCTTTTTCATGAAGTAGGAACCAAGTTTTGGTTCTTTATTTTTTGCTTCTACAAGTAGTAATACACATGCACTGAAAGCTTTACTTCGTTATTTGCAGGAAGACTTATCATAGCTGATACAAACAACAGTATAATCAGATATATAGACTTGAACAAGAAAGAAGCTGAACTTCTTACTTTGGAGCTGAAAGGAGTTCAACCTCCTGCACCAAAATCCAGATCCTTGAAACGTCTCAGGAGACGATCCTCAGCTGACACACAGACAATTAAAATTGATGGTGGTTCATCTAGGGAGGGAGACCTTATTCTCAAAATATCATTACCTGAAGATTACCATTTCTCGAAGGTCATGCAGGGTCCAACCTTTTGATTATAGCTCTATATTAATCCCTCCTACTACTGTTGACACAACTAGCAGTTTGATCCTTTTTTATTTGATAACTTTTTCATACTAAATGATATTAACCCTTGAAAATTAAATGCAGGAAGCACGCAGTAAATTTATTGTTGAAACTGAACCTGAAAATGCAGTTCTGATTAATCCATCAGATGGATATCTTAGTCCAGAAGGAACAGTAATCCTTCATTTTAGTAGATCCTCTGCCGCAGCTTCGACAGGGAGAATAAATTGCAAGGTATGCCTTGTTTGGCTTTGTGAACCACAGCTTGAATGCAAAAAAGATGATATAGAGCCAATATGTACTACATCAGAAAATACATTTTCGGAGAGTGCATTTTGCTTGCTGATTGCATTTGGCTAGGTTGATTAGTTCTAGATTTTATATCATAGACTACTGAAGACATTTCATAGAGTAGGTCTTCGACTACTCGAGACATTCTGAATGAATTTTCTTATCATTTGATCAATGTCTGGAGAACTTGTAATTTATTCCTTATCTAACCATGGATTTTGTTTTACTCGTGTCTTTTGGCCAAGAAAATATTTTTGTGTTCCTTGTTTTAATTTTTAACAGTCTTTGCTAGTTAAGTTTTGCATTGGATTTATCCTTATGTATTTAACAAACACATCTCTTATACATATTGCATTCATTTTTTTTTTATGACAAAATTTTCTCACCAAATAACATTTTTAAAATGCAAAATAAAATGTTAAGCTGTGTTAATTGTAGCTGCAAGTGGAATAATTCAAACTCTCTGCTGAAGTCATAAAATTTCAGTTTTTACAAGCCTCCATTTATTTGAAGTGTTAAATTGACATGCATGTTAATGAATTTATAATTTTCTTGCAAAATCAAGCACCTCTTTAGTTTAGTTACCAGTGTGAACTCTATCAACCATGCAAGATTCTTGGTCTATTACTCCAGAAAGTTACACAGGGTATGGTTTGCCATAAAAAAAGCTCTATACTGTTGATGGTGTTCAAAAAGAAGAACCCAACTCTAAGCTCACAATTATCTGTGATTTAGAGGTAAACAATCAATTTGGTTTCTCTTTTCAGGTCTACTATTGTAAACAAGATGAGGTCTGTTTATATGAATCACTTCTGTTTGAAGTACCTTTCCAAGAAGAAATTCCAGACTCCACCCCTTCAAAAATCACACTTGCTTATGCTGTGAAGCCCAAAGCTTCAACAAACAGCTTGCAACTTCCAGTTACCCGCTGACAGAAATGCCACATAAATACATTGTAAGATTCTGAATAAATTTTCTCTCTTTACTATGAAAACATAAGCTCAATTGGTTGGAGGATATAGTTGCAACAATTTGAAGATTTTTTTTCCCCTTAGGATATCAAGTTATTGACGAAACAGAAAATGTACATTGTACATCACTGCTTTAGTATTATTTTTTGCTATACTGCCTGTTGTTCAAGAACGGTCATAGTACTGATTGCATGAAGAAATAACATGTAAAGCAATCATTTGGCTTACTATGAGAATAGTAATAATACAAGGCCTCTGAGACTCTGATAATCTAGGTTGCATAGATAAACGACCTCTGAGGCTATGATAATTTAAGTTGCATGGATAAACAAACAACAAAACAAGCATATACATTCAACTTCTTCATAATCAGAATAATCTCAAACTCCTGACCTGCAAGTTTATGATAATTTCAATCTTTTTTTTTTTTTTTGTCTTCAAGTATGCAATTTCGTATATTTTGTTATTGCTTGAAGTGAATAAAACATCTATGTATTAATTCATGGAGACAGGAAAAAGTCAATTGCTCTATTATTTTGTTTCATGAAACACTATACTTACATCATGTAGAGAATAACGTGTGGAGAAAACATTAAAATTATTTGTTCATAAAATAATTGCAACTTGTTTTCTCTAATCCTATAATAATAACTTCCCATGTTTATCTGGAAGTGACATATTTTAAGAGTTATCTAATGTATTGAATCAGGGAGACAGGAAACAGGTCAATTCAAGCTTAGCTAGCAACTAGCAAGTAAATTTTCATATAAACATGCTCACTACTGTGTGCTATGCATTTTTAAATCTTGTGCAGAAGATTGAAATTTAGGACTTAATCAGAGGTGATTTCATTTGATGCTCTGAAAGGCTAAATTTTTCACTCGTTATCTTTTACAGTAATTAAGATATTGAAATCAATTCGTTTTGAAAACTATGAAATTAAAAGTCTGAACTTCAATCAAAGCTTAATTAAATATACATCTTGAATGTGTCAGGCCATATTCAACAGCTCCCTTTCAGGCGCTGTGCTTAGTTAAGCATTTTAATACAATTAACGTGCCATTATTAAACTAAATTATAATCATAATTATTGTGTTTGACATTAGCGAAGGGATTGATTTCATATCAAGGCAAGCAGTCGTGTGCAATTTGTCTTTAGTTAGCCCAATGATGTCGATGTAGTCAATTATTTGTTAAATTGTGTTTTGATTTAAATGAAGCAAGAGGACAGATTAGCCCCCTATATACCTAGCAAAGAAATTTTAAACTAGTCTCTATCTCTGATCTAATCAAAAACCATGTGCCATTAACCTCTCAATTCAAGCTTTTGTAACCCATTAGTTTACATCAACTTGACAGCCCAAAATGCGTTGGTTCCACCAAATCCTTTTTTTTTTTTTTTTAATAATAATAAAAAAAAAACATGATTAGAAAGAAATTTTAATTTTGATATAGAAATTTTAACTTTGATATATATAAAAAAATTAATTTAATATATTTGTAATTAAATAAAAGAAAATATTATCGTATAAATATTTGGCTAAATATTTTTCTTATAATTTAAATATTTAAATCATTGACATTATTTTCTTTAATTTTAGGATCAAGTTTTCATTATTAAACTCTTATTGACAGTTCAATGAATAATATATTTTTATTCAAATTTAAAAAAAAAATACATTCAATATTGAAATAAGATTATTATCTATTATCCTTAAGGCATAATTTATTAGAGTGTTATTGAAGCCGGATTTGAAAGAGTCAAAAACCTAATAACCTCCTCCATCCGTGACAAATGAAACAAAAGAGATGGTTTGCTTGTCAAATTCAAGCATTGATAAATTAAATATACAAACGAACAAATAATTTTTTTTTAATTAATATTTTAAATAAATAACAAGTGTGCATTACTTAATTGAAAAAACCCAAGATAGGGAGCAAACCCATTTTAAGTTGTTTGTCTTATATAAAATCACAGGATGGTTTAATATAATCTTCTGTATCCAGCTGTTAAGGTTTTAATTAGAAAGTAGCATTTCAATTGGTAGAGACACCAAATGATCCACTGAAAGTAGTAATAGAAAGGTTAAGTACGTATTAACATTTAATTGATCTGAATGATAAATATTATAGTGGTTTAGGTAGTGATTCAAAGATAAGTTAAAAAAAAAAGTATAAAACAATCTATACTACTGCAACATTTGGCCTTGAAGGATTGAAACTGAACAAGGTGAATTTTTTTTTATCTATGTATATGTATATATGCAAGGAAGGGATATTAATTGGATAATTAAATTAAATATTATAACTCAATATAAATAATAATTAAATTGAAAAGTGGGAGATTTCATATTTGAATTTTTCAAAATTATAAAAATTATTGCTAATTTAATGAAAAATATTAAAGGAGTTACATGTTATTTCAGTCTAATAAATTTTTAATAAATAAAATAAAATAAAATTAGGAGTTAAACCTGCAAGTCTAAACAGCTTAACTTTGGCCTTACTGATACAGCAAAGCCCCATTGGCGAACAAGGTGAACAGTTGTATTGTATTTTATCGGTTTGGTGAGAGACCAAAACCTGGGTCTAAGTGAAAAACACCGGATCCAATATTTATAGCATAAAATTTCTTAGTGAAGCATGTCTCACAGTCAACGAGGGAAACTTTCTGGCATGTTTTAGGTAATGGGGCTCAATCTGATTCTCTTGAGGTTTTTTTTTTTCTTTTTTTTTTCAATTACTGACTCCATGAAAATTTATTTTTTTATTTTTTTTCTATTCTATCAATCTAATAAAATAAAAATATATTAAATAAAAAAAATATTTATATATTTTTATAAATAAAAAATAAAAAATTATATTAATTAAAATATATATTATTACTATCATTACTATTAATCTTATCTTATTATTAAACCCTTTCTTCTTTGTTTAACTCTTATGTTTATAGGTTAAGATTGATATAGATTCGATTTAATTAATTTAAAATAATTTAAAAAATTATTATTAAATTAATTTAATTTTTTTAATTTAAGATTTTTTTAAATTAAATTAAATTATTATTATAATCAAATTATTAATTTAGTTCGATTTAAATATTTTTTATTTATTAATTTCAAACTAAATTTTTTTTTTATAAATAGTCATTATTGTATTATAAATTTATAGAAAAATACCGATATAGTATAGGTAATAAAAAAAAAATTTAAATAGTTTAATATTGTATAACGTAAAATTTATTTATTTTATTAATTAACACATTCAAAAATTATATTTTTTTATTAAAAATTATATTTTTATTTATTTATCTTTAGTTAATTTTCATGAATTGTCGTTTTTAAATTTTAAATTAATATTAGGTTAAAAATATATAATTGTATATAAAATAAAATTAAATATATTTAATTATAATAATAGTAAAAAGCAATATATATATATATAATTTCGATTCGATTCGATTTAAAATTGATAAAGAATATTTAAATATTAAATCAAATTGAATTTTCAGTATATTTTATTTTTTAAATTAAATTAAATTAAATAAATTATGAAATTATTAATTTCAGTTTGATTTAATTGATTTGATTGATTTTGGAGGCTTTAGAGTACCCACATAAGACTATGGAGTTTTTGATTAATTGGGAACCTCCCCATTGGTTGTGCCCTAAAGTTTGTATAATAAGTGAAATGGGGAGAGCCGGAGGGGCCTGTGGGGAAAGAAAAGAAATGCTTCATTGCTAGTAGCAATGCTTTGGAGCCAACGAGCTATAGATAAGACCAAACAATGCAATTTATGTTAAAGTTTTGTTTAGTGTTTTTTTAGAAGGGAATCCCCTTTTTTTTTTTCCTTTTTAAATCTTAAACAATATTTTTTTTTTTTGAGAAAAAATCTTAATCAATATTTTAGTATATTTTTACTAGGTTTTGTTTTGGGTCATTTGGGTGAATTAATTAATGAAATAGCTCTTCTTCTTTCTTTTTTTTATAAACTCTCCTAACCCTATTAGACAACTTATATAATAATTAAGTTAGAATGTCTCTAAATTAGGAGGATTTTCACCCACTTCCACTTAGTGCTTGCAGTTCTCTTCTATGACTAAATTCTTTTTATTATTATAGTTTGTAATTTATAATTTATATATACATAATAAATAAATAGATATAAGATTTATATTTATCAATTAAATTTTAAATTATAAAATATAATTATTAATAAAATAATAATAATAATATACAGTTATATGTATTATTTTTTATTAATAATAAAATAATATCAAGAATTAGTTTTTATGTATTGTATTAAATTAATTTCTTTAGACCAACCAAAATAAATCATGAATTTATATTGATATTAGAAAATTTATAAATGAAAAAAAAATTGATTTATTATATAATTATAAAAATTAAAGTATAATAAAAATAATTTTTTTTACGAATAAAGTTAATTCTCATTATTGTAATTAATATTTAATTAAAGAGCAATGATCTTGATTATAGGCAACGTGGATCAAACATGTCCATGCTAATAAGGACTCAAATAAAAACCAAAATAAAAGGCCAAGTAGAAAGAAAGTGCCATGAAAACAACCACATGCCTTCTTTCTTTTTAAATTTTTCTCTCCATCATAATTTTCTATTTGAGCATCACCCACTAATCATTGCTGCGAATAAAAACAAATTCCCTTAACCCCACATTACAAAACCCAATAAGTGGAAGCCAACACTTCCTTTTCTTTTATCCAATACCACAATTCCACATCATCACTGTATTTAACAATTATAAACCCTAACCAAAAGGCCTTTAAAAAGAATCTGATAATCACCCAGCAACGCCCATAATACATAGTATATTATACCCTATACCGCCCTTGCAAGAAAATATAAGGACACGTATTCTTTTATAAATGAATAAATAAATTTATTCATATGCCCTTTATAACAAAGTTCTTATGTTGTCAACAAGTTATAACTTCATATGAAATAATTTACTTTTTTTTTAGAATGACTTATATATTTCTACTTCAACTTTTCAAGATTTGAATTTTAAAAATTTTAATTAAAATTTTAGTTTTTATCATCGATACAGTCTGATTTATGATTGATAATTTTTAAGTTTTGTTTTAATATATTTAAATTTTTAATATTTTATATTATGAAATAATTATTAAATCTATTTAAAGACAGGCAATTCTTATATATTTTTTTATTAATTATATAATTTGAGACTTTGCAATTTTAAAAACTATTATATATAATTTTTATGTGTTTTTCAAAACAAAATATGAAAGTTTTAATATGCATGAAAAACATACTCGGTCTATATTCTAATACTTCTCTCTTATTGTCAAAAATAGAATTTTCAAGGTTTACCCACCCAAAAGAAAACAAAAGCTTCTTCTTCTTCTTCTTCTTATTATTTTTAAAGATGGAGTAAAAAATTTCACTTTTTTTTTAATTCAACACGTTTGAAATGATACTGTGTTGGATTCAATGGACCAAAGAAAAATGTTTCACCTGCCAGGTTTGACGTACAAAGTAAAACATTAAAAAGCACCAAACATTTCCTATAATACTATGTTAGATTATTAGATTACACTAATTAAAACAATAATTAAGGTTTATCCATTCTGGTTGACCTAATTACTAATAAATCTGTTTCCTTTTCTCTGTCTTTGTAAGCAAGTTAAGGTGATTGAAACTGCACGCCATGTGGAAATTTTCCTTTATTAGATTATGTATATAAACATAAGAATAATTAAAATTTAGGTGGTTTAACTATATGATGTTTAATTACATACTTTATAATTAATGTTGGTTGCTTGGAGAAGCAAAATTCTTGTCCTTTCTTTCATTTCCCTTGTCACTCTCTTTTTTCTCTCTCTCTCTCTCTTAAAATTAATTAAATATTTAGGTTGAATTTAAAAATAAAATAAAATGTTATTTGAGATATTAGTATTTTGTTTGAGTTTTTATTATAAATTTGAATTATTTTAAAATAATTGGTTATTTGTATTGCACTTAGTGTATGATAATTAATAATTAAGTTAAGAAACATATAATAAGTGGTGGATTTGGTACAAAACCATGCCTGAGACAAAGCATTATTGCCTATGTGTCCACTAAAACAACATGTATTATTTAATCAACCAACGCTTAATGTTCTCATGCGTGATGTAATCACTATCTAGCTCGAGCTATAGGTAGCTTATAGGCTTCATTATTATTTTTTTAATCATATATGTAACACTATATGTAATTAAAATAAATAAACTTTTAATATATTAGCTCATCCTTTTTTCGAAAAAAAAAAAAAGAAGAAAGAATTTGAAGTCTTTTACTTTTATATGTAATTATACCTAATCTTCTATGAAAAATTACAAAATTATTTCTCAAATTTACAAAATTATAAGATATATATAAATTATCCGATATATTTAAACTAAATGATAATTGAGACTCATAAAGAGTATAAAATTTTTTCAGTACTTTTTTTTTATTTATAAAATTTAAATTTAATTTTTTTTTTTTTTAAAAATGAGTTTTTACCATTCAGACCAATAAATATTTATAATTTATATATGTTATGAATACATATGTTTATTATTTTATTGATGATTATTGTTGTCTCAACTCTCATAATATACTTTTTTTATATATTTGTTTCTCTCAATTCAATAATAAATAGAAAAATATAAAAATTTTATTAGTTAAAATATTATCCATCATAGTCTTATAATAAATTGAAAAAAAATTAAATACACTTAAAAAATTCAGAAAATAATTTCTAATTGATTTTGAGTAGAATATTAATCAAACAATAGAAAATATGATGCATACATAAATTATTTTTGGCATAATTTCAATTGCATATCATGATATAGATATTGTCATCATGAAGTGTTAAATAACAATGAGCTTTTAAAAACTTTTTTTTTTTTTTGTTGAAAATGCTAACAATATGGGTAATTATCATTAGTAATGCCAAGAAAAAATTTAGAGAGGAAGTTTTATTTTTTAGTATGATGTAAATGTGCTTAACGTCTTCAATTTGGATTCTAATCCAATCTCATGTTCGTGTTGACTCTTGCATTTTCATAACAAAATCACATGTAAGGAAGACTTTTTAACAACACAATCCATAGAAAATGTATTATATTATCTTAATGGGTATGACATAATTAATATAATAGCCTGTTGGCTATAGGCAATTAATATGACATTTATTATACTTTTTTTTTTTCCAAATTATATACAATTAACGACCACAAATTCCACCTAATTTTGATTAGTCATTTCAAAATCATGGGTCACATTTGCAAATTGGTAAAAAACAAATTGATTTATAAGTTGAAAAACATTGTGATTTTCCTGGTGATTTAGGCTTTGTTTGTTTCTTAGAAAATATTGTTCACATTTTATGAATTTAAAGCACTGAAAAATTTTGGTATAAAAATTAAGTTATTTCATACAGTCTTAATAATAAAAAATAAATTATTTGAAAAATATTTTTTTACTGAGACAAGTATTTTCCATAAAATAAATGGAGACTAACTCTTTTTTTTTTTTCTATCATTTTAAATTTAATAAGTTTTATTTTTAATAACGAGCTACATAATAAATGACATGTTTAATATTAATATATAAACTGATATGAAAAATAAATTTATTTTTATGATGTTTTTTATATGTTCTAAATATATAAACATTAAAATAGACAATTAACGCTTTCAAACTATTTTTTTTTCCTTAATGTGAAACAGCTAGACTCAAAGTAGCTCTCATTCTTTTTCTTTATATATATATATACCCTAACTAGTAATTCTCATTCTTTTCACAATCATTTATTTAGGTTTTGAAAAAAATAAAAAACAAAAGTAAAGAACTTTTGGTGGAGATCCTAAACATCAAAGTCAGTTTTGAAACATCATTATTGTTGAAATGAAGTTTATAAACAGTAACAGAGTGACCGTCTAGCTCATCACCTAAATAAAAAAAAAAAAAAAAATTGTCTAAAAATAATTATTTTTTATATAATTTTAACTCAATCAAAATTAATTTTTAAAATTTTTTTATACATATATAGAATTTTAATTGATTATTATAAATCCATAATTAATTTTTTGACTTCATTTTTATTTATAAATAAAAATAAAAATATAATATTTGTATCATACAAACTCAATAATCTTACAAATATTAAAATCTTGTTCAATTACAAAAAAATAAACCATATTTTTTATAAAATTATTTAAAAAATTTAATATTTAATTATCGAAATTTTATAAATAAAAAAATTTAAAAATTAATTTTCAAGTTTTCAGACTTATATTACATTATAGAAAATATCCCTTTAAGATAAATATTTATGGAAAATAATTGTATATATTTATTAAAAATAAAATTAGTTATGCCGGAATGGATAAAATTTTAAATGGAATGAAATTTTAACTTTTTTTTTTTTTATTTTATTTTTTAAATTTAAAATGAGGCCTAAAATTTGTGTTTTGTTTCATAAAATATTAAACATTAATTACTTAATTATTAATAATATATATTAATAGAGAAGCGGAGAGCACGAAAGCTAAATCCTCAATTAAATGTGATTAAGGAAACGCCGCGTGGTTTCTCGTGAATTGCTTGTAAAGTCTCCCCCACTCCCTATTTTTCCTCTCATTTTTCCCTAACCTCTCGCCCTCTCCTTCTCTCTCTCTCCCACCATAAAAGCTTCCACCACCACCCCGCCGACGCATCACTGTTTATTTGCTTCTAATTATCTAAGCGTAGCCTCGGTAGCCACTTTTTATTTTTCTTCTCTCATTTTCTTCCAAGGTAAATTGCTCTATATTTTCATTAGCTACAAATTAATTAATAGGATTCTAGAATTTGAATTTTTATAGCTTGATTCTCTTCCGCAAGTATCAATTTACCCTTACTGTTTCAGGCAAAAAAAACGAGTTTTATAGAAAAGAGGTATATTCAAGAGAATTATATTATGGCATCCTTCATCTTAAGCGTCGAATCAAATTCAGACACGTCCCAAGAATTGAAGCAGAGGAAGAAGCGAAGAAAACTCACTCACGAAACGCAAAATCAAATCCAAACCCACGACACAGACAATCGAATGATCACCAAAACAAGGTGGAAAACCGAATCAGAACAGCAGATCTATTCATCCAAACTTCTTGAAGCTCTCCGCCGATCTCGTCGGACTTCCCCTGCAGCTGAAAAAGGCAGAGAAATTCATGAAACTGCCGACAAAGTCCTTGCCGTCGCAGCGAAAGGCACGACTCGGTGGAGCCGCGCGATTCTAGCGGGAAGGCTGAGGCTGAGGCGGATTAAAAAGGTTAAGAAAGTGAAGGTTACCGGTGAGAGCCGGTTGAGGAGGAAGGATTTTGCGAGAGAGAACAATAGGTTACCGGTTTTTGATGATAGAGTTCGAGTTTTGAGCCGGTTGGTTCCTGGATGCCGAAAGGCATCGTTTACCAGTATTTTAGAGGAAGCGACAGATTATATTGCGGCTTTGGAGATGCAGGTTAAAGCCATGACGGCTATCACAGAGATTCTCGCTGCCGGTGGCGACTCGCCGGTTAACTCCACAAACTGAGTGAATAGCCAGCCCAGTCACAACTTGTTAGTTATGCCAGGCGTTATTAAAATTTTTTATTTTGTTTCTTGTATTTTTATATTTTTTTTTTCTTTATTAATTCATGTCCTTTATTGTATACGTAAGTAACGTCAGTTGGATCTTTAGAGCAATCGAGCTCCTCTTTCTTTCTTTTCTTTTACTGATTTTTATTTTTTTATTTTTCATTTTTTAAGCACTGTTTGAATCCTGATAAATACCATATATATATTTTTATATAAAATTGAGGAGACTTTGGTAATTGCGAATAGATAATTTCATTTTTATTATCAATTGAATAACTTGATCTGCCAAATGTTTTGCATTAGTTACGGGCCTTATGGCCAATGTTCCTAGGAATTTAGGGCACTGTTAAATTTCAGTTTTAGTAATTATGCAACATTGCAATCTAAATTAGATGAAGTTTTGAATAGGAGAATTTGGAATTCAGCCTTTTTTTTCCCCTTTTAATTTAGTTTTTTTTTCGTTACAAAATATTTTGAAGGAAAAAAAATTGAGTAGGTGAAGAATATATATCTATATATATACAATGTGATGGCTTAGTTGTTAAGAGGACACTTTTAAATTTAATTTTTTTTTTTGAAACTCAGTTTTTAATTTAATTTGAATGATTTTTTTTAATATATTAAAAGATGACTATTAATTAAAATGAAAAATGAGAAACTTTATGCTGATTATAAAAGGCCCAAATTCAGAATTATACAAAATTAATGTCGAGAATTGAATGAAAGTTTTAATGATCTTTTGTGAATTTATAAAGGATGAGGGAGGAGATTTAATTTGCAAGTAACCAACGTCAACGGCTTAGTATAAATAGAAGGTAAAAATATACAACATTCCTCTGGCAAAGTTATTAATATTTTGTGAGATACGAAATGGCGAATACTAAGGAATAAAATAAAACAGATAATAGTCCAAAAAAGGGTCTAGTCTCTGGCGACCAACACACCCTCATATCATGTGCCTTATTGGCCCTACCCTTTGAACAGCACCGACCTCTTCTATAGCCCCACAACCACGTTTGCCCTTCGCCTTGCATGTGATTCTCAACTGTAAACTACTATCATACAATTAAAACCCTCACATGCCTTTTTTTCTTTTTGAAGTCTATACATAGATTAGTGATTTACAATTACATTTAGATTTATACAGAAGGGTTACCTTTATAGATTTTGAAAATGGTATTGATGTTGTAAAGGGGCCAAAACAAAATAAGGTTTAGACCCAAAACCTCACCAAAGGTGGGGGCTGTTAGGGCATTTCATTTTCTCATTTAAGAGGTAACACGTGTGCAAAGATGAAAATCCAATTGTCAATTCGTGAATGGAGACATGTGGGTTGCCAAATGAATGGCTTCACTATCAAAAGCCAAAATTAGTGATGATGATGATGATGATAGGGTTGAATTTATAGACCATATAATATGTTGTTTTTTTCCTAGGCAGCTCTTAAACTTTCATTTGTCTAACTATTCAAACATTATTATTATTATTATTATTATTTGTGTGCTCTCATTCAACTATATGCAATCCCCACAAATCTCACATGCATCCATGTGCTTGTATTTATGAACCTGCTTCTTCTATTCCTTCTCTTGCTTATTTGTCTTTCTAATTTCTTACCATAATAAGAAGATAATCCGTCATTTTACAAAAATTTTGTTGTATATTACAATTTTCATAGCTTATATTATTATTATTACAGTTAATTAATAAAAAAAAAATTTATTAGATTATATAATAATAATAATAATATACGCTGTGAAAATAATAATATCCTTTTTATTTTATTTTAAAAATGTTGCCGGTCTCTATATGTTATTAGTCCACCCATGTCAAGAGAGAAATTTCCAATATGAATAGGAATGGTTCCCCTGAAATTGGCATTAGATAGATTGAGATATTTTAAATTAGAAAGAAAACCAAGGAACTCGGGAATTTGATTTAGGCAAAAATCATTTTGACTCAAGTCTAGATAACTTAATTAGAAATGGCAAGTCAAGTAAAGATTCACTCAACTTTACCTTGTGAGAGCTCCGGAATTTGGGCTATGGATTACATTCCTGTTATGTTTTTGCAGTCGATTCCATTCCATTTACAACAATCTTCTTCAGCAACACATGAAGTAAAATGACCTGAAGGACTCTGAAAACATTCTTTGAACATCAGAAGAGCTTTCTGCTCACTATCTATGAATTGGAATTTTGCTGCTGCAACAACCCAATTATATTCATTGGTTACAATGAATAAAAACCCCATGAATATGAGTGGAAACTGAAAAGATTGATTTCCCATGATCAACACCAAAACAGTACAGAATATTGCCTGAATTGCACAGTATACAGGGTACAAGAAAAGTCTGATTAATGCTCTTTGCAATATTTAATTTGCTTTCAGAATAATAATTGTTTTGCGAACACAGGTATGCCACCTTTTTGCATGATTGGTCTTTCTATACAATTTGTCTCTGGAAAATAATCATATTAAAGATATATTTATTATTTGTTTATTATGTATGAAATAGTCTTAAACGCAAGTAAAAATCATGTAAAGAAAATGACATTTTACAGTAAAAAAAAAAAAAATGATTGCTATTGCAAAGAAATTTCTGCATCATCATTGTTCAAAAAGTTTTTGCACCATAATAGGTTCCTTTCAAAAGATTAAACAGAAGCAGGAAAAAGATTTTGCACCATAATAGGTTCCTTTCAAAAGATTAAACAGAAGCAGGACTTTCAATTCATAGTACAGTAAAACCTCTATAGATTAATAACGATGAAACCAGTAAATTATATTAATTAAAAATATATTAATTAATTGATAAATTAATAATTTTTTAATTTAAAGAGAATATTTATAATTTAATAAATAATATTTAATCAATTAAAAATATAGTATTTTATCAATTTTATAATCAATTCAATATAAATTAAATAAATTAAATAAAAAAAATATGATAAATTGAATATGAATTAATTAAAATGAAAAAAAAATTATATTATCAATTGAATATAAATTAAATAAATTAAACAGAAAAATATGTGTTAATTGAATATGAATTAAATGAAGGGTAAAAAAAATGTGAGTATGATTATTTAGATTTAAAATAGTTTTTATATAAATCATTTCAAAAAAAATTTTATATTTTTCATAATTACAATGATTTCCGATTTAAAAGCTGTTCAAAAATTAACCATTTCAAATAAAATGCGTAAAATGTTATGTAAATATAGTAAAAAGTATCACACATGTATTCAAAAAAATTTTATAACAATGAATTTTTGACAGATTTCACTTAAATGTTAGTTAAGATACAATATCAAATATACTCAAGCGAAATTAAAGTTGATAACGCATTCAAAATATAAACAATACTTCATAAGTTTTTATTTCAACTTGAGAGTTCAACCCCAAAACTTTTATATTCAATAAGAAAAATTAAAAATAAGATTCGACTAGATTTAAATTAAAAAAAATAATAATAAACTCATATTTTAATGAAGTATCATAATTTATTATATATAAAATGTTAGTAAATTATTAATAATAAATTATTAATTTATAATATAAATAGGATCATATAATTATTTATAGATTTTTAGAAAAATATTATCTTATTAATTTATTAAAATTATTAATTTATTTTATTGATTCAAGTCGAAATCGAAAAAAATTATTATATAATAGAGATTATTAATTTACTGAGTATTAATTTATAAAAATTTTACTGTAAGTATATTAAAATACTAAAAGATTTAAAAAGTAATTAAATAGCTCCATGGGAGGTAGTTGGAGCAAGTTCCTACAAACTAATGGCTCTTTTTATATGTATAGCAAACAAAAATAATGTCATCTATAACTATAGAAGCAACCATGCATATAGGAAAGGATTTTAGGCCAGGTTCAAAAAATAAGTCAAAGAATAGAATAAAAAAGGTAAAAAAGAAGTTGATTTATTTAATTTTCATTTCTTTATATGGTTACCAGACAGAAAATCCCTTAGATAGAGGAAAAGGTCAAGATTTCTTATTGTGTTGTCTTATAAATGTATAAAAAGACACAGTAGAAGTCATATGCCTCCATAGATGATTTTCTTATGTTTGATTAAAAGTGGGAGGGCACCCTTAAATGTGGTTATTGGAACATATCTAGAAATCTAGGTTTCATGGATTACTTTGTTCCAATAAATGCTACAAAATCTTTATGATATTACATGGGTATACAATATATATATATATATATATATGGAAATTTTATTAAAATATCGAAAAAATAAATAAAAAATCATTTTTACTGTTGTAAAAATATTTTTTAAAAAATATTAAATACTTAAAATTTTTTTAAAAATACGATATATATCAAATATATATCAAAACATATACTAAATATATATCAAAAAATATAAAAGAAAAAGAAAAAAAAAACAGTAAAAATTAAATAAAAATTAAAAAACAGTATATGATGTAATTTTTCCTAGTTTTTTTCTTTTTAATACTGAAAAAATGAAAATTTTAAATTTCATTTAATTATTTAATTATTTAATAGAAAGAAACATTACTATTAAATTATGTCTATGAATGCACACACATATATATATAATTTAGATTTTCATCTCTAAGAAAAAAAATGGGAAAGACAATAGAACCTCCTTTTATATATATCACTTGCTATAAGGCCTTCAAATAGCCTCTCCCACATATCGAGTTCAAATATTAAAAGAGCAGTCATTTTTTTCTCCATTGCCATGCATATATCACTTTCCAAATATTAAAACCACATAATGACAATGTTAATTTATTAATTAATGCAACATATAAAATTAAGTTATCATAAATTAAAGCTAGCAATACCATCAAACTATATATTATTCTAATATTTTTTATCTTTTATAAATTATATATATATGGAAAATTATTTTTCAAAATATATTATTAGGATTTGATCTAATTATAATCTTTTAAATTATATAATATAGTGAGACACTTAATTACTAAATTATTAATAAATAATATTTATTAAATTAAATAAATAAAAATAAACAAATTATACATTCCGTTTGATTTAACTGTTCGTAACAGCTGTTAACTGTTAAGTAGTGGCTGATAATTAATAGTTAGTGGTTGTTACATAATAATTTATTATTGAAAATATTTTATAAAATTATTATTAACTGTTACTATTAATAATAACTATAAATATTTATTTTTTATTTAAATATTATTTTTATAAGTTAATTTATTTAAATAAGCGAGAGTTTTTTCATAAAAATTTTAAATAACTATTATTTGACTACCTAATTAACATAAAAAAAATAATTAAACGATTTAATATAATTTTTAAAAATTAAAAAACTAAAAATAAAAATGAAAATTTTTTATCAAATATCCACGTAATTTAACAAGGAATATATTGATACTGTTCATTAATGTTAACTGTTGGTCAATTAACTTCAACAATTAATTATATTATTGGTATAAGAGCAAATTGTAATTAGGGCATTACTTTATGCATAACTTTTATAAATGCCATCAATGTGCATGACTTTATTATTGTGACCCACTGACCCGCAAACATTGCATGTGCCCAAATGGTTAAAAGCTAAAATTCAAGATTGGACTATCATGCATGTATGTAGTTTTTTTTTTTTTTTTTTTTTTTTTAATTACAAGTAACTTGTTTAAGTATTTTTCTTTTTTGCTTTTTAAGAAAACACTTTAAAACAAAAATAAGAAGATATATATGAAGATTTTGATTTTTACAAAAAATAAAAAAAATGAGAGGCCCAAAGTTATTTATTCTATGATAAAATAATAATATGTTTATAACCCACTCATATATATTAAGAGAAATATGAAAATATATCTAATTTTTATATATATATAGAAATTAAAATATATATTTTTTTAAAAATGGATTAAAATCTAAAATTTAAATTTTAATAATTCATCTAAATTGGTAATGATTATATGAGGAGGAAGGAACATGTTAATAAATAAATATATTATTAATTATTATAATTAATTCCTAAATTATCTCAATTATAGACATTATTATTATTATTGGACAATAAAATCTTATTTTAATATATAGGATTTCTAATAATATACTCCTAATGCTATAATTTATACATTTACTATATATATAAATCTAGCTATAACTAGAACTACAATGATAGAATCTATATTATTTGAGATAGAATTTCTATTTTGACATCTTATTATATTAACATGTTACTGATGTTGCTCTTGACAACTATTTAATTTGCCTAGCATCAAAATAGTACTGACATGCTCTATTTTAGGAGTTGTGTTTAAGTTTTTGACAAAATAAAATTTATGATTTTAACGATTTGGGTATGCTCCTCTAACATCATTAGTTTTGAGCTGATGTGGCACCCATTTTCAATTAAAAATATGTATTTTTTTTTTTGTTATGACAACATGGTGTCCAAATAAGAAAATGGGACCTCTTATAAATCTAAAAATATATTTATAATTTTAATGAAAATAAAGGTTTTTTAGTTTTCATTTAAAATAAAAATATTTCCTTTTATATAAAATGAAAAAAAAGTTAATAATTTTTCTTAAGAAAAAGACCCCACCAATATCAAAATTTTATCCTATTTGATTTAACTGTTAGTTGTTACTAATAAATATAAGTTGTTGCTGGTAGCTAATAATTGTTATTTAATAGTTGATTGTTAATATTTAGTAAAATTATTATTAATTGTTAATTATTATTATATTTAATGACTATTAAAAATAAATATTAATATTTTTTATTTAAATATTATTTTTAGATGATAATTTATACTTTTTATTTAAAAAAAATATAAATTTTTTTAAAAAATTATGATTTAAAATTTTTACAAATAATAACTGTTTAATTATTTAACAACTCCCTAATAACTGTCAGTATCTAAACACTATAATACAGCTGTTATGAATAAAAAAAATTAACAGTTGGATCAAAAAATTAAATAAAAACCCATTTTACTATTTAATCGATTTATAGACACAAAATATTTAGATTTTTTTTTCCGTGTAAATTTAAAATACAAAATATAAAAAAAAAGGAGAATTTAATCGATTTTATTATGGCTTCAAAATTAATCTAAAAGTCCAAAATTCTCGAAACTAAATAAAATTTTAAAAGCCAAATCAATAGAGAGGACAAACACACAAATTAATGCCTTCTTTCTTTCGCTATATATTATATTCGTCCGGAAAAAATAAAATAAATTTTATTTTTATATAAACTAAAAAAAAAAATTAATTTAATTAAGATAATAATTTTTATTTTATACTTTTCATAATCACTTTCCATTAATATTAATAAATAATTATATGATTATTTTTTAATTTTTTTATATTAATTATATAAATCAATAAAATTTTATTTAGTATTAACTCACACTATCTATAAAATTTTAATTTTCAAATCTCCAATAAAATTTTATTATCAATAAAATTTTATTTAATTTATATATAAATGTGTTGTTTAATTTAATATATAATTAATTATTTATTGATAAAAATATAATGTGATGAAATATTAAATAAAAATATATTAATAAATTACATATTAATTATTCTTTAAAAAAAATAAATTATAATTTCAATAAAAATAAATAAACTTATATTTTTGGAACAAAGATAATATATTATAAGACTAAGGAACGTCAAATCAGTGACTGAGTTAATACCACAAAATCAATAATAACTTAACCGTGTTAAGGACTTTATATTCTAAATGGAATGAATTATATATTGGTAAATTACTTTTTACTTTTAAAATTCGATCTAATTAATATTTATATGTATGTATTTTTTAAGAATTAACTAATTTATTTCTATAATTTAATTTCGTTAGATACTTTGATTATTTCAAATAATAAAAAAATATAATAAAATAATCAAAATTAAATGATTTTTTTTAAATAATTCATTTAATTAAAATTAATAATTTTATTTAAAAATAATATTTTTTATTTAATATTGAATTTTTTATATTTAATTTAAAATTAAAATAAATAAAATTACTTTTCATCTATTAAAAATTACTTTTGTATGTTTAATTAAAATAATTATTTTTTCTATATCTAAAAAAAATTAAAAAAGACCATTGTATATATAAATAAATCAGAGAAAAATAAAAATTCTTAATTATTTTAAATTTAATTAAATATAATAAAAATTATTTTAATTTTAATTAAATATAATAAAAAAATTAATTTTAATTAATTAAATATACTCAAAAAATAATGATTAAATATATAAAAATTAATTGTTTTAATTGAATAAAGGAAAGTAATTTTCGATAAATAAAAGTAATTTTATTTATTTTAATTTAAATTAAATATAAAATATAAATTAAATTAAATAATTAAATAAAAATAATTATTTGAATTAAATAAAAGTAATTTTATTAATTTTAATTTTAAATTAAATATAAAAATAAATTAATTAAATAATTAAAAAAATAATTATTTTAATTAAATAAAAATAATTTTATTTATTTTCATTTTAAATTAAATATAAAAATTAATTAATTAAATAATTAAATAAAATAATTTTTTTAATTAAATAAAAAATAATTTTATCTATTTTAATTTTAAATTAAATAAAAAATAAAAAAAAATAATATAAATATTTCATAAAATAAATATTCACATATATTTTTTATTTTAATTAAATTTAAAAATATAAATGTAAATGTTAATTATATTAAAATTTAAGGATTAAAATATAATTTATTCAAAAGTTGAAATCTAAGAAATAAAGGAACATGGGTATTTAGTTATTTTTATCAAAATTTAACAAAAAAAAGTGAAAGAAAATTGACAAAAAAAATTAAAATGTTTAACGGAATTAAAGTACATAAATTAATTAGTTAATTTTTTAAAAAATATAAACGTAAGTATTAATTAGATAAAACTTCAAGTATTAAAAAGTAATTTATCTTATATATTTTGTTTTGTCAAAAAATTTAATACATATTCTAAAATAAAAATGACTATAATTTAACATTATATTTTTCAATGCTAAGATAAATTAAGATATCACTTTATGAATTATGAATTTGAAAAAATATGAATTTTTATTATCACATAAACCAAGGGAGTGATTTGTCTATAAAGCTTGGTAAATTTTGACTTACTTTTGGACAACTCTATTGTCCTTATATACATGCAATTATAACCAATTTTGTAGATATCAAAATACTTGCCATTAATAAAATATATATATTTATATATATATGAATTGATAATTTAAAATTTGTTTTCAAGAGATTTTTATTGATATAATTATCATATTATTTCATATTTTTTTAAGAATGTAAAAATATATTTTTTTAAAAAAATATTTTATATCTATATATGACATATAATATATTAAATATATTAAAGCGTAAAAATAAGACATGTTAAAGTCTTTTATACGAAGTAGGTTTTTTTTTTGTCAATGCAATATTATTTTATTATTAATTACTAAATTAAAATATTAAAATTTAAAATTTGAATTTACATTTCAATTTAAATTAAATTATCAATTTAATTCTTAATTTTAATTGAATTAATCAAACTCTTTAATTTTACAAATTTAATAAATTAACTATTGCAAATCAAATTAATAATTTAATTTAAAAAATATAAAATGTTGATAATTTATTATAAATTAGAGAGTCAATTTGAGTTTTTTTTTCTTCTAATTAGTAATTAAAAATATTATTTTAATTTAAGATATAATTATAGCTAAATTTATAACCAAATTAAATACTAAAAAATTATGATAAAAAAGTTGATATTTTATATATGATCTAAATGGAAAAAGTATATGGTCTATAACTTATGTCATGATCGTAATATCAAGATAAGTATGCATATATTTGATTATGTAATTTTATTATTGTAATATTTGAAATTATTACTCATATTTAACTCTAATTTGAAAGTTTAAAAGAAAAAATAAATAATAATTTTGCAAAAATTATGAATATTTATAATTTTATTAAAATAAATTATTATTAATAATTTATAATGCACATGGTAAAAAAATTAATATAAATAAAAATATATAACCATATGAAATTATTATTTTACATGTTCTAATGGCTAATTTTTCTTTTTATAAATATTATGGAGAGAGAGTTCTAATTTAATTTATTATCATTTTGAATATTACATTTATCGATATACAAAATCGAAAAATTAAGATTAAAAAGAAAAGGAAGCGGTGAGGGGAGAGAGAAAAATGGATAAAGAAAGCAACAAAAACGACAAAACAAAGGAATCAGAAGTGAGCTGGCAGAGTTCAACCACCAGGAAACAGTACTGGGTGGGGTTGGGCCCACCAGAATAGTATAACAAAAGGACAAAAATGTTAAAACAGGTTTTTTGGCACTTAGTTAGCCACAAAAATGTCAAATTATTATATTATTATACTTGAAAATAAAATTTTAAAAACATCATTCAAAAAAATTTGATATATCTAGTTAAATTTTATCTGTTTTTAAGTTTTAAAATAATATTTTAAATTAATTAGTTAAATATTTAAAAAATTATTTGATTTTTTTTAAATTTTAAAATAATATTTTATGATCATTTTAAGTGAATTTAAATATTTTTTTAATATTTTATTTGATATAATTTTATGTGTATTATATTATTAATTATTAAAATATTTTTTAAAAAAATATGACATGTAAAATTATATAAAATAAAAGATGGAATACTAAGAGAGAGAAATTATCCGAATTATTTTGCCTTCTCAACATCTTACTTGTTGTCTCAATTTTGATCCCCACCAATTCCTCATTTCGCACACTTGGCTACATTTATGAAGAAAAAGAAATACAACTTAAATTATTTATTATTGTTGAAAATAAATAAAATTTTTTCATTTATTTTTCTGTTTTTCACAGTTCTAGGAACATCCAAGCATTAGACTTGCGCAATACAGCTTGTAGGCTAGAAATTTTGAAGCCCTTTAGGAGAAAGCTTGGAACCACACTCCCCCTTCTTCTTCAAGTAGTTTCGCATTCCATTCAACCAACAGAAGTACAGAACAATGTTATTCCAGTAACAATAGCAATCTTTAGAAGCAAAGAAAATTTAAAAATAATAATCAATCATAATCTTGATTTTGAACATCAAAGCTCCTTAGAGACATAAAATTCCCTATTGGGTTATTCCCTTTAGCAAAGTTGGGAGCTTATCAAGTGAAACTTATGGATTATTTTAGAGCTTTTGGAAAGCCAATTTTCATGTTTAATTCTGGCTCTCAGATTCAAAGCCAAACAATTTTAAATAACCCACAAGTATCACTAAGCTTATTTCTATTTGGAGGATGGGTTTGTAATGTTAAAAGAGATAGGCAAATCAAAGTTGATACACAAGTCATAAGTGTGTGAGGAGAATCATATAAGCAAACAATCCCACATCGATTATAAGTAAACTGAGAGATGAACAAGCGTCGTATAAACTACTAAGCAAACTAGCATGCAAATTCACGCAGCCGCGCGGTGAGCTCAAAGCGAACTATTCTTTCGCCTTTTACTAAAGAAGACCGTGTGCTCGACGCAGATAGTGGCATACGCTTATTTTTTGAGGCTCCTCTTCCTTCGGAGGATGGCCCACCCAATACTAGTTTAAACTGTCGCCAGGCCAATTTTTTGCTTTTGCTTCCGTTTGTTAAATTAATAATTCTATTTATTATTTAAATGAATAGATATATATTTAGTCTTTTGATTAAAAATAAATAATTTTAAATTATGTTTTCCTATAAAATTTCAATTTAATTAAGGCTGATTGTGGTAGTTAAAGTTTATAAATATATATTTTAATATCTTAAAATTCTAATAAATTAAATTAAACACAGTGGTATCCAGGTCCCTTTAACTTGCCTTTTTCGCTCCAATGAAACTGAAACTGATTCCCATATTTTTCTGAGATATGACTTTGCAAGAGGCTGTTTTGAGTCCCTAAATATGATCCTCAATACTGCTGAAATTGTGGAAATTAAAAGCTGGTTACTGGACTATCGAGCAGCAATGCCCATCAGGAACTGTGAGAGAGTAGCTATCGTACTACACAACATATGGTGTCAGAGAAATCAACTGCTTTGGAACAACAAATGGACCTCTGCTAACATAGTAGCTAAGAAAGGCTTTCAGCTTTGCTCGGAATGGACAGCAACACAACCAAAAAAAAGGTGTAACAGCCATATCGGTACTAGACCAAGTGAGCAGCAAAAATGGGTCAAGCCTCTAGCAGGAACCTTTAAATGCAATGTGGACGGAGCAACATTTGCACAGTAAAAAATCTCTGGTGCTGTTGCTGTAATCAGAGACTCGGAAGGTAATTTTATTTTGGGCAGCGTATGGAAGTTTCCAAACAATTTCTCAGCACAAGATGTTGAGGCAATGGGCCTTAAAGAGGCACTAAGTTGGGTGGATAGTTTGGGCTTTCAAGAGGTAACATTTGAGTCTGACTCTAAACAGGTGGTAGATGTCATACATGAAGACCATGCTGACAACTCTGAATTAGGTGGTTTTATTCAATCTTGTAAGCAATATATTGTAAGACATGCTGATTGGCTTGTTCAATTATATGGGAGAAATAGGAACAAAGCAGCTCATGCGCTAGCTAAACTGACTGTTTATGTTTCTAGTCCAACTATTTGGACAATCCCTTCCAACCAAATCATTGATGCATTAGGAGCTTATTTTATTTGGATGAAGTTTTCCATTTTAAATAATAATAATAATAATAAATTAAATTAAATTAATTATCTATTTATATAATAATTGTAATTTTTTATATAATAGTTTAATTCAATTCTATTAATAACATCAAATTTAATTACTCTCAAGTACTATGAATCTTTTTAAATAAAATGCTGTTAAAAAACATGAAACTCTTGCCACATAATCACCACCACCAAACTAATAAACTTGTCCTCTATCACGAATCAATTGTGTATATACTATATAGTGAGTTTGCATAGAATCTAAAATATTGGATTCACAACTCATTTTGCATTTATAGCATTAATAGCCTGCATTTTTTACTAATTAAAAATTTTAATATATTATCACTTGTAAGTTTAAAATTTATTTGCACTAGTGTATATATAATTTAATAGTAAATATATGTACAATCTAATATAATAGATTTATATTCAAATTTTCTCTTTTTCAAAGTTAAAAAAAATAAAATTTATTTATAGATTTCAATTATGATTTAATTTGAATATAACTAATTTTATAATATATGATAAATATAAATTCATAAATAAATTTACGAAAGTCATAACAAAAATAAACTAAGAAGTTTGGAAATTTAAATTTCAATTCATTGAAATTAATTTAAAATTTGATTCTTCCTAACTTTGAATGTATACATAAGCTCCTTCCTACTTTTATTCGCAGACCTTAGGGCTTAGAATTAATTAAAGAAAACAGTTTAACGAATTTTGGCAATTTTTTTATTTTTATTTTGAGACGAATAATTTTGGCTGTTATTATTATTTTTTTAAAAGATAATATTATTTTCAGAGCTGTTTTTGTTAGGGCTAGAAGAACTAAATTTTTTAAATTTTGAATGGACTTAAACACTTCTCTTATATTTCAAAATAATTTTAAGTAGATATTTAGTAAAAAATTTTGATAACAACTCCATCATAACCTTTAATTATTAACGGCTATTAGCTGTTAAGTAATTATTAGATAGTCAAACAGCTGTTATTTATAAAAATTTTAAATTATTTTTTTTTAAAAAAATTATAGTTTTTTAATTAAAAATATTAAATTATTATTTAAAAATAATATTTAAATAAAAAAATAATATTAATATTTATTCTTAATAATCATTAAATATAATAATAATTAATAATTAATAATAAATTTATTAAATATTTATAATAATTAATTAATAAATAATAATTATTAACTATTAACTACTAACGATCAATTAATAATGAATTTAAAAAAACTAAACTAAACTAGGCTTACACAGAATAAAAAAAAAATAATAGGAGTCGACGGTTTGGTTATTCGCGGCACCATGAGGGCCCACGCCGTTCAGAACATAACCGTCGCTACCCTATTGAACAACTCTGACTTGATCATTACCTCCAATCGTGACAAATCAACAATCTTAAGGTTGTTATGTTAATAGCACAATCCCCGCCACAGAATAATATAAAAAAAAAATTATATAGTATTTCACAATTTTTTTTTCTACTAACACTAATTATTAATATCATAATTCATCTAAAAATAATATAATAATATAAATTTTTTTAAAAAAATAATATCCACAAAAAATAATATATCAGATATTATAATTTCGAACACTGTCAAAGACAAATTTATAGTATGATGAAAGGCACAAATCCTCTTAAAATGTAAAATCATATTTTAATTCATAAATTTTATGTAGTTAATAAAATAATTTTTTATTTTAAAAAAATAATTTTTTAATTCCTAATAAAATTTTATTTATTGTCATTTTTTTTTGCCTTAATTTAATTTTTTTAAAAAATAAATAACTATTTAATTTTTAAAATTTATTGAAATTAATAAAATAATAATTTTATTTTAAAAAATTAATTTTTTAATCCCTAATAAAATATCATTTAATATCATCTGCTTTTACTTTTTTCTTTTTCTTTCATTTTCTTTCAAATCTCACTTAATTTTCTTTCAATTTTTTAATTTCTTTTTTAATATTTTATTTTTTTAATAATATTATAATAATTTTTAATTATTTTAGTTGAAATATATATTTGTTTGGTATTTTTTATTATTTTTAAATAAAATTATTTTATTATTATAGTATTTTTTTTTTTTTTAAATTTTACATCATTTTTTTTATAGGTGAAGAGTATCCCTCATTTTTTAAAATTTCATATCCGTCCCTCATCACCATAATAAATTTAACAAAACATAAAAAGAATTTAACCAATTCTAAATCTAAGTCCAAGTCCAAATCCAAGAACTCTTATCTTTTTCTTTCCAATCACAAGAATTACCAAAGAAAAAAAAACTTTAATTCCCATAAAATTTGTATAAAAATTTTCTCATTCTTTCAAGATTATCAAGAAAATGGTTGAAACAGAACCAATCTTTAGGAAAGAGTTATTGTATCTTCCGTTGCTAAATTTGCTCTTTCTTGTTACAAATTTTTGTTGTTTTCTTGATAAGTTACCAATGATTGATTTTATTCATTTATTTATTTATTGCTAAAAATAGCATTATTAGTTGGTGAACATGGATAAGATTATAAAATAAGATAGTTTTAATAAGGAATATTAAGTAATTTAAAAAAAATTATTACTCTGATCCTAATAATAACAGACAATAACACTATTTTTTTTTTAAATAACAGCTAATGTATTTGATTGCTATTCATGTTCTCCTTTTCGGACAAAAAATTTGAACGACATAGCGTTTCAATGGAAGCGCTTACAGGGAACAAAAAGGTTTGATTTAGGCTTTGAAGTTGGCTTCTGTTTCCAAATTGGAGGCCTCTTTCTCTGTCGGAAATTTTCTACTCCAATTTGAAATGGTATGTGCTAATTTCCACCCTTTACATTTTGTGATTTCGTTTCTGTTTGGTTGCTGAGAAAATAGTGATGGAAAAATCTTTAAATAATTGTTTTAAAGATCCGTTAGTTCATCTTAAAAAGTAAAAAATCAAAATCTTTTCTTCTTTTAGATTCCAAACATGTCGAAACTGTTATTTTGTTTTGTTTTCTTGTATTTTCCCTGAAACCAAACGAGAAAATGTGGTTCAGGCAGAGCAAATTTTCTAAATTTGTACTACGATCATCTTTGCATTATCTTTTGATTTTTTTTTTTTTAATAAAAAATGTAATTTTAGTTTGTTGTTTCGTGTTCAATGACAGGAAGATGAAGTAGGTATATAAATTATGACTTCATTGGGGTTCTAATAGGGAGAATGTTACACCCTTTTTTGTTTTCACCTTTTATTATCAGCTGGACAATGCAATTATATTAGTGTTCTTTTGCTTTAATTATGGTCTGTAAAGAGGTAAGGGATAATTACTTGTGTTAATGGTTTTATTGCTTGAATTCCTCGAATTACGAGCATAAAATGGATTACGGTGATTATTTGCCTAAAGAATTTGTGTGTTTTGCTCTAATGGTAGAATTTTAGCTTCTTGGCTTTTTAGAGGGGTTAAAGGGCAAAGAGGATAGCGACTGAGTATGCATGGATCATCTGGAAATTAGAAGTAATAGCGCAGATGATTTAGAAATTGGTGGGAGTTCTGGTGAAGATGACGAGGTTAAAGGACTGGGTTCAATTGTTGAAAAAGGCAAGAAAAAGCAGTTAAGGAATGGATCTCTGAGTTCCGTTGGAAAGATGAGGAGTGATGATGAGTTAAATTCAAGTGAAGATGAATTGAGTTCTAGTGAAAACTTGGAGATATTGGCAGGCGAGGATGGGGAGAGGGCAAAAATTAATATGACGAATGGAATGGTGAATGAGAAAAGGAAGAAGAGGAGTGCTAAGCCACCATTGCCTCCTAGGGGTCCATCATTAGATGCTGCAGACCTGAAGTTGCTTAGAGAAATGTCTGAGCTTGCAAGGTTGAAGCGCACAAGGACTCAACGGATAAAGGCATTAAAGAAAAAAAGGGCAGATAAGGCATCGTCTTCAAGCAGCAACATTTTCCCAATGATTGTCACCATTGTCTTCTTCTGTGTGATAATTTTTCAAGGTAATTAGCTTTGTCTTTCACTACTCACTGAACTGCTAACAAAGGAACGATGAAGTCAATAAACCTGAATATGCTGAAAATCAAGATGAATTTGACGTCTCCGTTTGCTATTTTTTTCGTTTATGGATTACAAGTCCCACATTTCTTTTTTAGGACCTTGGAAATATGATTCATCTCTTAATGTGTATGCTTATTGTCAATTTTCAGGTTTATTGGGCTCTCGTGTATGATGCCTTTGGATTTGCTGATCTTTAAATTGCCCTGTATAGGTACTTTTGGTCTTTCATGTTTTTCTTTCTTGCTTTTTACTTCATTTTTTAACATTGGTTAAAGATCATTGCAAAGATTCCGTGTTTACCATTCTATTGTATTTTTGGGCTTTTTTTCTCGTGCAGGATTTATTTATTTATTTTGCTTTATTGCACTGTTTTGGCATATGATACATTTATCATTCATATGGGCAAGTGCTTCAAGTAAAACTCAATTTTTTTATTACCTTCTTTGGTCTTTTACCTAAAGGCGGGGAAATCCCTTTGTTGGCTGAAATTCTAGTTACAGTAGCAAACCCTTAGATATGACCTGAAGGCCAAAACTATTACATTAGTTGTATGGAATAGTCAGCTGCATTTTTCATCATTATCTATAATCTCCGACTCTCTTCTTAATAATCAGTTTGAAGGGATCTAAAACTTATGATTTACAAATATTTTTGGCAGGGGTAGAGTTTACTTGAGATGCAATTCAGAAGTTAGCATCCATGGATCTCCTAAGCCTGAAAGGATGATAATTTTATTGGGTGGCTCAATTAGCTTGTGAATGAAACAACTGGACCTAGCTCTAGATTCCCCAAGTATGCAATTATCTTTGACGAACTTTCCCGAGTAAGATTTTGTGCTCTGTCACGGAGAAAACTCTTTAGCATAGCAACTTAATATAAGTGATAGAACTTTCTTGAAGTCTTTATCAATGATAATTGTCATATTATTTTTCAACAATGATACTTGCGATGGAGCTTTTGTCGGGTTTTAGTAATTGCATCAGAGAATGGTCTTTAAATGCTTTTCTGCGCAAATTTTTCCGAATACTGCTGAATTATGCGTACCTTGGCCATTATCCAATTTCTGTGTATAGTTATTTTCCATATTCAATTCTGCTAAATGGCAATTTTCATTGTTGTTTTCTCTTTCGGTTTCTAATATTGAATGCCTAGAACCTCTTTTCCCCTCCCACAAACCATAGACTATCAAAACATATCCACAAACGAGTGGAGGAAAACGGAATATGCATGGAATGCTAGTAAAGTTTGTTGGAGCCTAGTCTTCGATCTAGCCAACACATGAAACTGGCCAATCTATAGTTCCAAGCAGGCATGGACATGACCCGACCTCTACTATTCATCAAATTAGCGGCAACATTTGTTGTACTTGATATACCTATTCTATTCTTGAAGAGGGCAATTAAGACGTTGCAAAGTAGGTGTTGGTCCAGAAATTCAACATGTTATGCATTACTACAAAACATAATCTACTCGAACTGTCCAAAAAAATTGACAGAAGTAACAAAGTACAACACATGCCATGAGAGGAACTCTTTGAAACCACAAAACCACATAGCAATAATGCCAATCAGTTGTGTTGCTGCAAACAAACATCCTGTCATCCTCAAAGAAATAACAAAGTCAATGACTATTTCACTTTCACAAGGTCCGCTCTAGGCCTCCAGAGCCCCAATCTGTACTTGTGAGCGTGGTTCAATATTAACTTCCTCTGCAAAACAAAAGTCAAATATTAGAGTTAATAAATCTTAGTTCTTTGATTGGAATTGCTTTGACTTTCAAACAAAAATAAATGGACGAAAGCAACATGCCTCCTACTGTGATTTTTCAGAGCATTCCAATTCAGAATGCTGTTTGCTAAAGGAATATGGCTTTCAAGAATATTATATCAAATTAACAAATTTAACAGAGCTGTGAACTTACTATAAGAGCAATACTTATTGCAGCCTTTCCATTTACAAGTCTAAAATTGGACAAGGAGACTAAAGCTTTTAAGCAATATTAATGAAAAAACTAGTTGCTACAAGAAATCAGGAAAATGCACATGCTGGGATCAAATTTGAGCCCATGGTTCAATTTCTACTACCTAATTTGTTGTCAGCCAATCAAAACCAACAATTTATCACCTAAGCTGAATGCATGCACATGAAAGTAGTTGAAGAAAAAGATAAGACCTTACAACAACACATTTCAAGCTCCAGCAACACTAAATCATGTCATATTACAAGGAAATTTACTATCTTAAAAGAATTAAGAGCAGCATTTCATAACCCACAAAATTTTATTAAGAAACATGCACTTGCATGCAATATGAGGTTGGAGGTTGCAAATATAAAATGACTGGGCAAAAATTTCATCTATGCATCTTCTATCTAGAAGAAAGGAAAGAAAGTGAAGCAGAGAGTAGAAGCGTGACACTTGAATCAAGCTCATAAGGAACCAACATTAAGAGTATGATGTCCTGATCTTGAGCCTAATTAAGGTAAAATTTTCCGTAAATGGGATCAGATAATTTCAATAGTTACAGACTCTATGTCACTGACACAAAGGGTGAAAGCAAACAATATTAGAGGCTTTCAATTAAGATTTATCATGGCAATCCCTCGTATAAATAGATCAACAACAAAAATCTATAAACCATTAATGACATGGAACATACACAAACAAACACCCTACATATGCTAAGCATGCAAAAAATTAAGAATAATTACATGTTGGCAAGGGATCCCTAGCTTCTTGAGCTTCAAGGTCCGGGTAATAAGAAGTTTCTGGAAGTCACCAATCTCAGATTCAAGCTTGGCTACATGGGCTTCAACTCCTTTCCCTATTCCATTCAGAAACTCTGGAATTCCAACCTTCACTGAAATAACAACAATTCCCTCTCAATCTCATTTCTAAGCTTCTCATTAATTAAAAACAGAAAATGTTTGCTTAATCACTCGAGATAGAAAGAAGCAAAATATCCACTTAATGATGAACCCATTAAAAACATAAAATTCAAGATCAGTATTATTTTTAATCTATAGCAAAAAAAATCTGTCCTCCATTTGTTTTAAAAAAACCATAAAAAACACATGCAATCTATTATTTGGGCGACGAAGTTGCATTGACGTAGCATAGTTTTATAGGTGAAATGAACATCAATGAATCTACCTATCTATCAATAGTAAAAAAGCAAATATCCAAATCCCAGGTTTGTTTATTCAAAAAGCTACTTAGCCCTTTGTGTGTGCATGTGATTGGGATGCATAAATAGTCCAATTGAATCACTTAAAACCTTAAAAAAAGAATAAAAAGACTCGTAATTTTCTTGTTCCAGTCCCTTCCCTAATTTGCAAGAAAATTTAAAAAACAAGAAAATAAAAAAAAAAATCTAATCTCAAAACTAACCAAATTTTTAAGCTATACAATGGGAAAAAAAATCCATTCCTGACCAAATAGATTAAACAGAATCGGAAATCAGAGTTAAGAGGATGTAGAGTCAAGAAATAATTACCGATATAAGATGCGGATTTGGAGAAGAATCTAGAGAACCCAGGTGTTGAATTTCCTTGAGAGATTGAAACTTGCCTTGCGTTTTTTATTATTTGCCTCCATGCCATCTTCGAATCTCTCCCTATTGTTGCTGTTCTTCGCCAAAACAGATATGGGGTTTTGCTTTTAGGAACCGAAGGTTTGGCGTTTCTTAATATATGAAAACGCACCGTTTAAGTTTTTCTTTTTTTTTTCTCCAGTTTGAAACGCTGTCGTTTATGCTTGAAGTTGGCGCAACTCCATGTTGAATCCAACACATTGCTACACACGGCTAGGTTTTCAAATCTCTGTCGT
This sequence comes from Aleurites moluccanus, assembly GCA_948193065.1. NCBI lineage: Eukaryota > Viridiplantae > Streptophyta > Magnoliopsida > Malpighiales > Euphorbiaceae > Aleurites > Aleurites moluccanus. The sequence continues at coordinate 54,720 of CANXYC011843550.1, forward strand.
CTAACACATGGCACAAATAGATTTTCCATTTTTCATTTTAAAATAAATTATATATATATATATATATATATATATATATATATATATATATATATATATATATTTTATTTGTATTTATAAAGAAATATTTAAATTTTTTAATTATAAATTTTACTTTATATATATATAATTTCAGGAGTTTGAGTCATATATAACCTGGTAAAAATGAGCGACGCTAAAAAGTAATATTTTATTATTTTATAAAAAAAATTTTATTTGATTCATTCAAATTTATTTTTTTATATAAAATTAATTTTCAAACTATTGAAATTAATTTTTAGATTTTATTTTATTTAATTTAATTAAATACATATTAATATTTATCGTTTGACTTCATAAGAATAAGTAAAATTTAAATTTAATATTTCAAGATTTGATTAACCTTAAAATTATATCTTACACACCGAAATATAATTTAACAGTAAATATATATTTTTCTAAATAATAAATTTATGATTGATTTTTTCCTCTCCGATACTTAAAAAAAAAATCTTAAAACTGTATTTTTTTCTTTTTCTTTTTTAGATTATCAAAGTATTTCTTCAAAAGCCAAGAAAGTACAAAAAAGGAAAACCCAAATATGTTTTTCTTTCTAGTCATTATATCACATTAAAATCATCTTATGTTGATTAATATAAATAAAAATTTGAAAAATCAAGAGTGAAGATGTAAAATTTCAACTAACTACAATAATACACTAATTCAATGATTCTTCTATCCCTATCTGGAATAATAACTAATTTGAACAGAGGATAATGCTTATCGTCAAAATTCTAATACACGTTAATTAATTAAGCAGAGGTGTTAATCTGCTAGACTATTCCCTCGTTGCCTGCCAAGAACACGTACTTGTCTTTCCTTGTTAAACTTGTACATTCAAATCCTAATGCTTTTCCAATCTTTGCTTGTACATGATTACCCACGTCAATTTTTGATTTTCCTCCAAATTGATAAGTTGATGTCTTTTCTAACCTGTCAAGAATTTTAAAATTGCAAGTAACATATGGATTCATCAGCAGAGATATTGGGTCTAACCATTTGGACCCACTAGCGGTAGTTGCATAGAACATGCTAACTTCAATGTTAATTGCCATCGGAACTATATTATCGCTTATTTCAGCGAACAAAGAGCTAAATCTCAGTAAATAAGGTTCTCTACAAGTAGTCCCTTCTGCACATATCACCAGATCACTTTTGCTGAGCAGTTGTTTAATCAATTTGGAATCCTTTTCTCTATTTCTAGTTAATCGGACCGTCTTAATTGGTGCAAATAATTCAGAAACCAACCTTAAACTATATGTAACTGCAGTGAGAGGCTTCATTATAACTGAAGCATAAATTGGGTCAAATAGTGTCTTATGGTTGCAAACATAAAGTATGCCTTGTGATTTTTCTTTGTTGTAGGATTCAGAAGTAAAAGATTTTGGTTTTAGTAGGGTGGTGCCTCTCATTCCAGTGAGAGATAAGATAGGGATAGATAATTTATATGGTAATAGTAGGCCAAGAATGGCTCTGATAAGGAAAAGAATGAACCCAAATGGAATCCAAATGAACATGGCCAAAATGGATAGTGGAGTTGGTCTAAAAGCCAATCTTCCATCATGGAAAATCAATGGTTTTGGATATTTCTTCATTGGTAATGTATGCCAAGTCCTCTTCTCTGCTTCACTTACAAGATAAGTTGCCTGAAGCAGAGTAAATTAAATTAGCCATTGATTATATTTTTAAAAATTGACATATATTAAAGGGCAAGTTCAAATTTCTATCAGAGATAATTAATCACATCTAAAAAAACATCAAATCAAAGTAGAAATTAGAAGTTACTAGAAGACTAACCTTGCAATGAGACAAGAATTGTTGATTAAGAGACTTATTTTGGCAAGCAAAACCAATAACATCACTGCCCATTTTCTGTTTCTCCAGAGCCTCCTTGAAAAAATCCTTATTTGCTTCCATTAACCCCACAAAATATCCACAAACCACTTTCAATTCTCTTCCAATAATTGCCTCCTCAATCCCTAAATAATATCTCAAAAACCCATCAATCATTACTCTAGGAAAATCACTTATTGCTATTCTTTTCCCACATGCCATCACCATATCAAAACCCTCAAAACCAACATCTTCTAGAAAGAATTTGGGCAAAACAGCTATTCCAATTCTAAAATTTTCCACTTTGACTCCAACAAAACTTACAAAAACCGTAACTTTTAATCTTATTTCTTCACTAAAGAAACAAACAAAAGGGTATAAAAGCAAAAGAATTAGAGCTCTCAAGGGACTACCAGCCTCAAAGGCTACAAGCATGAAATAAGGAAACATAGAAGATGATTTTAGTAGAGTCCCCTCCACATGAAACATCACAGTTTGATTTGGGAGTAACTCTTCTTTATGGGGAAGAAAAGGGTATTTGTAAAGTTCTGAGTATTTTGCATAAGAATTGCTAATCTTTCTCAAAAGACAAATCTTATTGCATGTTTTGGTAATTAGGATTTTGGACAAACAGAGAAGAGCTTTTATGTTGAATATCTTGCTAGCCATTTCTTGCCACTTTATTTCCCAATATCATTGGAATTTATACTCATTTAAAAGGAAAATACTTATTTATACCTGGTGAATATACTAGATCTAATGAAAAAAAAATTATATATGAATATAAAAAGAGTATTTACATCTTATATATGAATATAAAAAGAGTATTTATATCTTTACACTCAATAATTTAATTGATATATTCATAACAAAATTTTAAAATATTAATCCGCTATTCATTTGGTGTATAAAAAGATGGCTACAAAAAAAAAAATAGTTAAAAATTATTTCTAAATATGTTAGTTGCTAGAAAATAAAAAAAGAAATAACACTAGAGAAATAGAGAGAGAGAGAGTATTTTAATAAAAACTCTATTTTAAAAACAAGAGTTTGAAAAATGTCATTTTAAAAAGTTAGCGTGTCTATATTTTTTTTTTTTTAAATTTGAAAACAATATTTTACATCTATTTTAAATAGATTCAAACACTATCAAAATGATACTAGTTGACATGTTTCTTAAACAAAATTTATAGTTATGAAGATTTAAATTCCGACATTTATAATTTTGGAAACAATTTCAATGTTATAAATTAAGTTAAAACGCATTCATAAAATTCTAAACCATATATGTAAATAACTCATTGCTATTTCTATATATATATTGCTTATTTCTCTTAGTTTATATATGATTTCACTTACTACATGAAATTAAAACTCATTTTGTTGATCCAACTTCTATTTATTCAATTAAAATGATGTTTTATTAGGGATGAAGTCTTGCAAGATGACTTTAAATATTGTAAGGGAATTACCTGGTTATTAATTAATTAGTAAATTCCTGACAAAAGTTTGGTATCAAATGGATAAATCATAATTCCAGATTAGAATGATTTTCATTACCAATTCTGTACACACATTATATTGTTAAATTTTGATTTAAATGCCCCCCAAATTAATACCTTTCTTAATTAGAATCTAAACATCTACCTAATACTATTTCTTTTAAGTTTGAAATTGCCTTTCTTAATTAGAATCTACACATCTAATTAACCACTCTCACTTAATCACTCAGTTGCATTGGTAACAGACTCTCTCACGTTCTATATTCAAATTATTTGATTGTTAAAAAATTGTTGAGCAAGACTTATAACTTACAGGTATAATGAAGGAATGATTATATGAATATTTTTAGCGATTGTTTGGTATGAATTCATATATAAAATTCATTTTATTTGTAAAAGCATTGAATAAAAAATATGATAATAATATAAAGATTAATCCATTTTTTTATTATGTTTTTGTTTACATTTTATTTTTATATTTTTGAGCAATAAAAAAATCCTAGAGGATTGAAAATTTAATCTATAATTAAGGTATGATTTTCTATTTATTTAGGTTTTTCTTTTATTTTAGTTTTAAAAATTATTTGTTTTGTTATGTGTCTTATCTATTATTTTATATTTTTTTATATAATATATTATTTATAAAAAAATATTAAATATTAAAATATTCTGAAAAAAAAAATTATAACAAATAAAAAAAAATATAGGATAAAAAATGGAACACACAAATATGGAGAAAAAGGCGAGCGTTTTCCCATTTAAAAGCAGCCGGTTGCGCAAGTCTCTCAAGTCACAACACCCACTCCACTGTACCGTTAAAAAGAATTAAATTTAGCCTAATCTCCTCCAAAACGACATCGTTGAGAACACTGCAGCCTGCTCCTCTCCAAAACATACGGCAGGAATCACTGTGTAATAAGAAGCGCCCTAAAAATGCTTGAAAAACCTAAAACTTACAGGTATAATGAAGTAAGGGCGAAAGGAGGAGACAAAAGTGGTGAACTCAAGAAAAATTTTGAATTGAAAGATAATCATAATGTTCACACTACCAATACCATTGCCTATGTTCAGGTATTTTATTATCTTTTCTTTTATTTATTGGTCTTCAATTGGCCAGATTTGCATTCAAGTTTTTAGTAATTTCATGTTTTATTGACTGCTATAATATTTACCCTAGATTTTGGGAACTGGAATGGATACTCATGATACTTTGCCTTCAGTTTTGCTTTTCTTTGACAAGCAAAGATTCATTTTCAATGCTGGAGAGGTAACTTGTTGCCAAATTTCTTTCATTCTTTCTTTCTTTCTTTTGGTTTCTTGCTGTCAGATGTTAAAATTTTCTGATTTTTCTTTTGTTTTTGGACTTTATTTTAACTTATTTTTTATTTGTTATTGAATTTTAATACATGATATATCTCTAAATTTGTTCTTAGAGGAAATACTTAACGTAGTCTATCTAATTGATTCGAGTGAATTTTATTTTACCAAAGATGGTAGTACTTCGTTAGAGCATGAAGTTAGTTGAGTTTGAAATTAATTTTTTTTGAATTTAACATATCTAATCATCTTGATTTTTGTTGAGTTAGCATGAATTGATAAAAGAACTTTTTTTTTGTGTGTGTAGTGTAGATTCTTCTGGAAACATTTATGAGTACTCATCACGAGTGTTTTTCTGTGTTTCTGTTAGAAGTGTTGTTATATATATTAATATGCTATCATCATTACAGGGATTACAAAGATTTTGTGCAGAGCATAAGATTAAGCTGTCTAAGGTACGAGATACTTGCACAGTTTTAGTTTCAAAGAAAAATACTAATCTCACAGCTTCATACCAGCTATGTATTAGCAAGAATGACATTCCCGGGACTTAGCTTTATGCTTTCGACTTTTTTTTTAAAAAAAAAAAAATTTAGTAGGACTATTAACTTTGTGGACTTCCTTTCAGATTGATCACATATGTCTCTCTCGTGTTTGCTCAGAGACTGCAGGTGGACTTCCAGGTTCGTGCATAAGCCTTTAATTTGTGGTGTTGTAACCTTAAATTGTCTAGCGCATGTGTGTGCATCTTTTGCTCATAAAAGAAAATTTTTAATTCAATACAATAATTTCTGAAATTTCTGTAATATTTGGATTCTTTATGCAATGTTTGTTACTTGAGATGGCCTCTGAATTTGTAAATGTTCATTTTGCTTCACAGGCCTGCTTCTGACTTTGGCTGGCATGGGAGAAGGAATGTCTGTGAGTGTCAGACTGACTTCAATAACCCCTCTTCTTACATAATAACAATATTTTGTTTAATAGTTCATTTTTTTTTCTATTTCAAGGTTAATATATGGGGTCCTTCAAACCTTGAGTTATTGATTAATGCAATGAAGTCTTTCATCCCACATGCTGCCATGGTTCATACACACCTTATTTCTCATGCTGGAGCTCTGTCAGCTACAAGCAACTCATCAGACCCCATTGTTCTTGTGGAAAATAAAGTTGTCAAAATATCAGCAATTCTCTTACGACCAAGTTGTTTGGAAACATACGACATAAAGCCCAGTGATATATCAGTTATATATATTTGCGAATTGCATGAAGTTATGGGAAAATTTAACAAAGAAAAAGCTGAGGCTCTTGGTCTAAAAGTTAAGACAAAATATAGAGAATTGCAGAATGGAAAATCTGTCAAGTCAGATTGCCTAGATATTATGGTGAGCTGCAAAATTAATTTAACAATGAAAAGTTGTCCTCTTCCAATTTTTTTATGCCTCTGAAGTTCATTATTGCTGTACTTTAACCTATGAATTTTCTTTGTCAATATTTAATATATGGATTTGTTTGTCTTATTATTTAGGTTCATCCAAGTGATGTAATGGGTCCTCCTATTCCTGGTCCAATAGTATTTATTGTAGATTGCCCAACAAATTCTCATGTAGAAGAGCTACTATCCATACAATCTCTTAATGATTATTGTTCAGATTTTTCGGGTAACTCTCTTCAGAGCACCAAGATTGTGAATTGTATCATTCATTTAACTCCTCCTTCAGTTGTAAACACTCCTAATTATGAGAAATGGATGAAGAATTTTGGTTCAGCACAACATATTATGGCTGGACATGCAATGTGAGTCACTTCTCTGTGTGTTTCTTTGAATGGTGCTTCTATAAATTATTTGTTTATTCATTTTTAGTGCTTATGCCATCTGCAGGAAGCATGTGGAAGTTCCAATTCTAAAATCCAGTGCAAGGATGGGAGCACGACTTAATTATTTGTGTCCTCAGTTCTTCCCAGCTCCTGCTTTTTGTACTCTTCAGCAACATAATGATGCAGAACCAGGCTCCATTGCTTCAAGTAAGGTTTGTTTTGACATCTTAAAGCAAGTTTCTATATGAATGATAAATGGTTCTGGTGAAATCATTTGGTGGCAGATAAAAAAGATTATGTTTTGCTTTTATAGGGAATTGTTTCACAACTTTGCGAACGCGCATCCGCTGAAAATCTGTTGAAGGTATGGAGAATCTTTATTTGTCCCACATAGTATGATGGTTTCTCATTCATTTGCTTATGACGGTTTCTTAATCATTTGCTTTCTCTGTTTCTGTGTAATAAGTGGTTTCTTTTTGAAACGGTGATGTCTTTTTTTTTTTAAAGGAGAAAGAGGAAGGGGTGAAATGAGGATGGATTTTCATCATCCAATGGCTCTTGGTTCAGATTTTTTTTTTCTTTTTTTATTAGCATATAACCTTCAAGTTGGTAGTGAAAAGTTCTTCAAGAGCTATGGAAGATTAAAGGAAAAGAAGTTAACATGGAATCTTTTAAAATTAAAATAAAATAAAAAGATTGAAACTTTACCAAAACATAGAAACAGAACTAAATAATGGGAAAGAAGCCCTTCGTGGAACAGAAAATAGGTCCAAAAATGCAAATGATAAGATTTGCTTGAGATTGTTTAAATTGTTTCTGGACATGGGAAGCTTTACTTAAACTCACATTGATTAACCTCATTAAGGATGGATAATGCTTAACATCATTTTCAAATTAAAATAAGCACTTCTTAGTCAATCATAAGTTCTTAAATTGCTTGTCGTTGTATATATCATTTATATGATAAAATTGAAGTTCGTTGGCTTTTTGGTTTAATATATGACATATCAAGTGCTTGTCCCAAAATGTGACTTCTATAACAGCCTTATGCCTACTTAGGAATAGTAGTCTTCTTGGCAGCAGAATATGTTCAACCATTGCATCATGGATTTTTATTAATAATATTTTGTGTTTAAGTTATTAATAAAACTCATCCTTTTATAACTATTTTTTCTTGTCTATTATGTTGAGCAGTTCACTTTGCGACCTCATAGTCATCTTGGATTGGACAAATCCAACATTCCTAGTATGATGTCTCCCTCAGAAGTCATTGATGAGTTACTGTTAGAGATTCCAGATATTGTAGATGCTGCCCAACGTATCAGCAAATTTTGGCACACGCCTGAAGGAATGAAAGAAGATTACAGTACAACTACATCTGAAAAGCAATTGTTGGATAGAAATAATATCCCTTGTTGTCTGAAAAATTTACGGAGAGATGACCTGGAAATTGTTCTGCTGGGCACTGGTTCATCCCAGCCTTCTAAATATCGAAATGTTAGTTCCATCTACATCAATCTTTTCTCTAAAGGGAGTCTACTCCTGGATTGTGGAGAAGGAACACTAGCACAACTGAGAAGAAGGTAACAACACAAGAAATCACACTTTGTATTATTGTAATAGCCTTTTTATTCTTTTGAACAAAACAGCTAGTGTACCTTGACAGATATGGCATGGAGGGTGCTGACAATGCTGTGGGAAATCTAAGATGTATTTGGATTTCCCATATCCATGCTGATCATCATGCGGGTATAGCAAGAATACTTGCTTTACGGCGTGATTTGCTGAAAGGAGTGCCCCATGAGCGGTTGCTTGTCATAGGGCCAGTGCAGTTTCAACAATTTCTTGATGCATATCAAAGACTTGAAGATCTAGATATGGAGTTCATTGATTGCAGAAACACTACAGTTGCTTCATGGAGTGATCTGGAGGTTGATAATGAATCAAATAGGAATCAATTCTGTTCTGGAAGTCTTACAAATGCTGAAGATGTTAACAGAGCAAATACAGAGAGTACATGTACAACTTCATTTGCTGGGACAAGCAGTTTGCTGCCCTGTTCGAAGAGAATGAAACTTGGCATTCCAATTGAGAATGAAGCATCTTCATCACTGAAGAGATTAAAAGTTGTTCTCCGGAAAGCAGAGCTGGAGAGACTAATTAGTTTTCCTGTTGTGCATTGTCCTGAGGCATTTGGTGTTGTACTGAAAGCAGCAGAGAGAATCAATACGGTTGGAGAGGTAATACCAGGCTGGAAGGTTGTATACTCAGGTGACACTAGACCATGCTCGGAAGTGATAGAAGCTTCTTATGGTGCAACAATCCTTATTCACGAGGCAAGTATCAACTATGAAAATTTTGATTTTAGTATCTAGTTATCTTAATAACACGTGTCAAACTATACACGGTTGCTTACTTTAACTTGGTCTTTGTACATGTTATTTTCTTGTACCGTTTTGTTTTGAGAACTGTGTAATTTTCGACCTCAAGACAGAATGGTTCATGAATTGCAGGCGACGTTCGAGGATTGCATGGTAGGAGAGGCTATAGCGAAGAACCACAGCACAACAAAGGAAGCCATAGAAGTGGGAGATTTTGCTGCTGCATATCGTGTCATTCTAACCCACTTCAGTCAAAGATACCCAAAAATTCCTGCATTGGATGAGATAGGCTTGAAGAAAACATGCATAGCTTTTGATCTCATGAGTGTTAACATAGCTGATTTGCCATCGCTCCCAAATATTCTTCCATACCTAAAATTGCTTTTCAGAAAGGATATGATGATTGAGAAATCAGATGATGTTCTTGATTCAGCTTCATAATTATAGCTAAAGGAAATTTTCTTTCTTTTACTAACTTTTTTATTGCTCCTACATGTTTGTCATTTTAACAAGACAAGTTTAACATTTGTTTGGAATAATGGTTATCAAGTTCATAAATAAAAAAAGTATTCATACGTAAAATTTAATGTGCATTAAATTTAAAATTCATTTTAAATTTTATAACTTTCCTGGCTTATAGGAATGTTACTTTATTATTTTTATTTGGAAATTATCTTAAGTGTAATTAATTTTGTAAAATTTTAAAATAAAGTTTGTTACGAAACGTATAATTCGAAGTGCGGACGGCATTTTTCAACAATACCAGGATTAAACTAATAGTAAACACTACAAGAATTCACGTGGCCATCCTCTATTGGCTCTTACTCTTACATCTAAAACCCAACCAAAATAAAATTAAAATTATTAACTAAACAAATATCAGTAAAACTGTAAAAGCGAACTCCATGTGCTTGTCCACCGCCGCTACCAAGTCCAACAACCCTCGTTACCTCCGCCTCCAAACTCAGATTCCGGCCACTACATCTTATCATCTGCCATAATTCACTCAGTACACTAGATTAGACAGTGCACCCACAGAAAAGATAGAAAAAGCAGAGCACGGATACTAGAGCCACAGACTCAAACGCAGTGATCAAGCTCCAAACGACGTCGTCGACGATGGAGAAATTCAGCTCCGGCCACCTTAAGAATCTTTGCGGGTCCCAATTTAGTACTCCAGTTGGAGCCCACCTCCGTGATAAGTAGGAGGACAACATGAATTGAGCCGGCCAACGGAAGGAAGTGTAAGGAGAGTCTAATCCCAGCCACCGGAATCCCGCCATTATCGCCAGTGTTTGAATCTTTTTCTCTTGTCTCGATGATTCTTTCTACTTTGTAGCAAGTGGTAGTGAAAAGAGGGGAGTTTTATAGTGAAAGAGAGTAGTGATAAGGTGCAGGCGTGTCTATTTGAGATTGTTGTAGAATAGGGCCCAATATTAATTAGATGTTGAGGATTAATTGAAATTTAAGAGTCGGGTTTGATGATTATGTGGCGAAAATTTTAAATTTATGTATTTGGGCATGGAGGGAAATTTTTGATATTTTAAATTGTTAACAAAATTAAAAAAAATTCAATTTTATTCCAGAAGAAGAATATTGGAGTCTAGTGGTTGACAGTTACTCATCTGACGTGGCAAATGGTGTAAATTTATTTACATAAACAGTTTCTGCCTAAAATCTCGCCGTATGTTCCGGAAAATATACATAAAGAAAAAATTCAAACCATTACACATAGTTCTAGGCTCTGTTAAATATAACTATTTGATTGATGATTGACAATTAATAAATAATAATTATTAATTAATAATTAATTATTATAAATATTAAATAAAAATATTATTAGCTATTAATATATTAATAATTATTAAATATAAATATTAATATTTTTTATTTAAATATAATTTTTAAAAATTTAATTTAATTTTTTATTTAAATAAAAATTTTACAAATAATAATTATTAACCAAATAAATTTAATACAATTATTAATAATTAAAAAATTAATAGTTATATTAAAAAATTATATCCAACACTGACTTATAAATATATCATTTTAGTGTGTGTAGTTTTTTTTTGTTTTTTAATTATGAAATAACGATTTATTTATTTAGTATCTTAAACTCACTAAAAAAATCATTTTATTTATATATTTTTTAATATATAAATACTAAAATCAAAATAAAAATAACCCCTTCAAATTCGATTCCTGAACCTGGGAAGCGGAATCACGAACAGCTTCAACGGCAGCGTCTTGGTTCAGCGTGACATTCAGGTATCAGGCGAAGACCAACTCGTTCGGGGGTTGATTAACCGACGGGCTTCATTTGCTCTCTATTATACAGGCTCTTTGCCTAAATGCGGCCCGCATCGAGCATGGTTTTTTGGGCCGTAACTCCTTTTTGTTTTTTTAAGAAAATTGGGTCATAAGTTTGGAACAAGCTTGTCATATTTTTTTTTTTTCCAAAATAAGCTTGCATAATTTTTTTTATTTTTATTTAAAAATATTTATTTGAAAATAAAATCTAAAATCATACAATCAATAAATACCAAAATAAAAAATTGATTTAAATTTCTTTCAATAATCTCCAATTATATTAATAGAGTATTTGTCCAATAATCTCTAATTATATTAGTAAAAACATTTTTATTTGAAAATAAAAATCTAAATCGTATAATTAATAAGTATGAAAATAAAAAATTGACTTGAATTTCTATTAATAATCTTTAATTTTATTTGTAAAGCATTTTGTCTAATAATCTTCAGTTGTGTTGACAGAGTATTAAATATATAGACAATCAGTTTGATGACTAACTTTCATGATTTTGAATAAATTTAACTGTTTAAATATCAGCAATTAAAAATAAAATTAATTTTAACTTTCATGATTGTGATATGGATTGAAATTTCAAAATAAAATTAAAAATAATGAACTCTCAAAATCAAGGTTAAATTTTATAATTTGAAACACTATTTAACCTTGATTTTACACGTTCAAATATATATGGATCAATTTTTGAAAATGGCTGGAGGAGCTCCCCAATGAAAGGCTGAATCCGGAGAACTTAAAGCCCAAGAAAAAGTGAAGCAAAAACCAACCTATACGCCACATCACATCCCCAATCCCAAAGTCTAAACTCAACGCAATATACAACTTCCAACTTACAAGTTCCACGTTACAACTATTTTTCTCTTTGTGGCGTTTCTTCAAACACCGAAGAAGACGAAAAAAAAAAATGTCGCTGAGGCCTAGCACCAGAACCGAGGTGAGGAAGAAAGCTTACAAGACGGGCGTGGATGCGGACGAAGCGAGAAGGAGGAGAGAAGACAATTTGGTGGAGATCAGAAAGAACAAGCGAGAAGATAATCTTTTGAAGAAGAGAAGAGAGGGGCTTTTGCTTCAGTCCCAAAATTTGCAAAACTTGGTCGATGCTTCCCAAAATGCCTTCGCTGTCGAAAAACGAGTACACACATTGCTTTCTAATTTTTTTTTTTATATTAATTTTCTGGATCTTGATTTTGGTTTGTTAAATTGTTTATGGCGAACATGCAATTTGTGCGATTCAAAGTAGGAATTCACGTGAAATTCTTGAATCGGAACTCGATTCAATCTATTAAAACTAATTGGCCTGGTTGGGATTTTCTTAATCAATTTGTTTTTGGATATCTTATAAATTGGCGATGAAAAGATCAACTGGAGAAGGACTTTTTGATAAGTAATATCTGAATTTTGGCGGAATGCTGTGTTAATCGAAAATGAAACCTGTTTTAGGTTTTCAATATTCGGATATGTGTTTGTGTTCAAAATTTCGTATGGGTATAATTTTAGGGAAATGAAATGATTTTCTGATCATCAGATTATTCAACTTTTTCTTATGTAAGGAAGTATGGTTTTGGCCATTACTTGTTACTGAAACTGGACTATCTTTCCCATAAATATTGGTGTTCTTGCATTTTGTGTCATCTTCTTTGAACAGCAGTTATGATAAAATTAACTGTGTTCTCAAAGTGGGAATAGATGGGCCTTTCGCTTTTGTACTAGAATTTGTCCAATACTGCGCAGCTACTGGAACAAGGATACCCCTCTTTCCCTTTTGATTTTTACCTACGGCTACTGCAATTTTAGCATCCTGCAGTTCTGCTATAAATTACAGATTTAATATTTAGCTTCTACATGTTTTGCCTTGTCTGACAGTTGGAAAGTATTCCTGTTATGGTTCAAGGAGTGTGGTCTGAGGATCCTGCTTTGCAATTGGAAGCAACTACTCAGTTCAGAAAGCTATTATCAATTGGTATATACACTATTTATATACATATAACACATTCTTTAACAAAAAGAGTGTGCATATTCGATGATGATATATTTTATCTCTTTGCTTTGTAACTGAGCAGAGCGTAGTCCTCCAATTGATGAAGTAATTAAAGCAGGGGTTGTTCCGCGGTTTGTAGAGTTTCTTGGAAGGCATGATCTGCCCCAGTTACAAGTATGAACTGCATGAACTAATTCTTTCTTTCTTCTTGTGAAATGACTTGCTTGAGCTATATAATCTTGTGTAAAAATTAACTTTTCCTTTATATGCAGTTTGAGGCTGCATGGGCTTTGACCAATGTTGCATCTGGGACATCAGAGCATACGCGAGTAGTCATTGAGCATGGTGCAGTTCCCATGTTTGTGCAGCTTCTTGGTTCTGCAAGTGATGATGTCAGAGAGCAGGTTCTCATTCAGCTCATCACTTGTGAATTTTTTTATTTTTATTTTTTAAACTTAAGGATGCTGCCAATTCAGTTGTTTGGTTTTCAAGAATCAAGATAATCTTGAAAACATTAATATTTCATGTGGATAACTTGATATTGCACCATAGATCTTCTCCCCCAAAATCTGTTAAATTCTCATATTACCTTTTGGTTTTTCCCTTTTTTTTATAAAAAATAAATCTTTTATATTCTCCAATTTCAGTTTTTCATCCTCTGCATAGGCCCTGTTCAAATATATTATGTGGAGAACTTCTGTTTCTTAGTCTGGCTACTAATATTTTTCAACCCTAACCTTGTTGCTTTTTGATTAGGCGGTGTGGGCTTTGGGCAATGTTGCAGGAGACTCTCCAAGTTGCAGGGATCTTGTTCTTGGTCATGGTGCTCTGATGCCATTACTGGCTCAGTTAAATGAACACTCAAAACTATCTATGCTGCGGAATGCTACCTGGACTTTATCCAATTTCTGTCGTGGCAAGCCGCCAACTCCGTTTGATCAGGTGAGAATTGGAATAGAATTTGAGAACTTCATTAGCTTGATTAATCTTTGCAGATGTAATATGATGAGTTTTAAATGCTAATTTTTATAATTGGCACCATATAATATGTTTGTGGTTATAGTATTTTGATGCGGTTTGTGTCAGGTGAAACCTGCGTTACCAATTCTGAGGCAACTAATCCACTTGAATGATGAAGAGGTTCTAACAGATGCTTGCTGGGCCCTCTCTTATCTTTCAGATGGTCCAAATGACAAAATTCAGGCTGTGATTGAGGCTGGTGTCTGTCCACGACTAGTGGAACTTTTACTGTAAGTTCATACACACTTCCAATATTGTGCCAATTTGGCAATAACATGAACATTTTTTTTTTCTTCTGTCTCCTGTGTGCATGTTCTATTCTGATTTACAGTGTCCAACTAAGTTATACTAATTTAACATGTTTAATTCTGCCAGTCACCCGTCGCCTACAGTTTTGATTCCTGCCCTCCGGACAGTTGGAAATATTGTTACTGGCGATGATTCTCAGACCCAGGTACTTCTCCTACTCATATATGTGCCTTTCTGTAGCCTTTTTTTGTAGGGTTTGATAAGGTTCCTCTCTTTATGCAAGGTTGATACACTCTTGAACAAGCTTGGGAATGATTTAACTGAATCTTTTTTGTTTTGATGATAGTTTTAGTATGCAAATTTGGATGGCTAATCTAATACAAGTGGTTATTAGAAATATCTTTGTCATTCATGTGCATGTGTGTCGGTGTGTATATTTTATTTTCATGTAAAAAATTTCTGTTTGTTGATATGTATATTTCGTGTAAAAATTTTCTGTTTTCTTTCCTTTTACACAACAGCTGATTAACCCACTAGTGTTTTTTCAGTTTGTAATTGACAACCAAGCTCTTCCATGCCTCTACCAACTCCTCATGCAAAATCACAAAAAAAGTATCAAGAAAGAAGCTTGTTGGACTATCTCAAATATTACAGCTGGAAATAGAGCTCAAATACAGGTACGAGGTTTAAGCTGTAATCTTATGTTTTACATGAATAAGTTTGGATTGTACTTCTAGTATTTGAAGTATATACTCTTTGCTTTATTAAGTTTTGGTTCAAATGGAACTTGGTTATTCTAATACAATGGACTAGAACACTAAAAGCCCCTAAACTGTTTTGATAATGTTTTGTGTGAGAAACTTTGACTGTTGGAAAAGTAACAGTTAAAGTGGGTGTCGGGGGAAAATATCTTAGATGCCAATAAATATCGTAGTTGGGAAAATGCTTGCTGCTTCCTATGTGAAAGATGCTGCTTCTTACATGGAGTACACTTCATAATTTTTATTACATTTTTGTAAAACAGGCAGTTATTGAGGCCAACATTATCCACCCCCTTGTACACCTTCTTCAACATGCAGAGTTTGACATTAAGAAGGAGGCTGCATGGGCTATATCTAATGCGACCTCTGGAGGATCTCATGAACAAATACAGTATGCTTTTTCCCCTGTTTTTGTTTTGATTTGTCTGGTTGATGGTGTGCGTTTGTTTAATATCTCTTGCACCCTTGCCCAATTTCTAACTTCATGGATTTCATAGATCCCAGTTATAATGCATAGTGGAACACACAAGTTACACAACTAGCACTTAATGGTTGACTATTTAAAAATGATACATAGTTTAGTGATGAAAGTAATTAATTTATAAATCAATTGTGAAATTGTTCGTCTTAAGTTCTCTAGTTCTATGCTCAATCAAGGTTGCATTTCAAGTTCAGTGTTTCATAGGATGTGCTGAAGCATGCTACCTACATTATATCACAAGATTAAGGTCGTAACCAAACATTATGCCGGCACTTTCTAATTTTATTGCAGATTTCTAGTGAGCCAAGGTTGCATTAAACCACTGTGTGACCTTCTAATATGTCCAGACCCCAGGATCGTGACGGTTTGCCTAGAGGGGTTAGAGAACATTCTAAAGGTGGGTGAGGCTGACAAGGAAATGGGAGTCAATGGTGGAGTTAATCTGTATGCACAAATGATTGATGAATGCGACGGATTGGAAAAAATTGAGAATCTGCAGACTCATGACAACAATGAAATTTATGAAAAGGCTGTGAAGATTTTGGAGAGATACTGGGCCGAGGAAGAAGAGGAACAGAATGTTCAAGATGGTGGGGATGGAAATCAGCAGGGATTTGCTTTTGGCACTAACCAGCCTAATGCTCCCCCAGGTGGCTTCAAATTTGGGTGACGCGGTGCTATAAGGATGCTTGTTTATTATTATCGTTATTATTTTTTTATTTTTTTTGGGCTGTTTTGGGGGGTGGGGGATTGGTTGGGTTTCTTATAGCTTGTTAGGTGTTCCGTTCGCCTTGAATTTTAAACTCTATTTTTCTAGTTGCTGCCAAGGGTCAGGGTCAGGGTTTTTGGTATGGCACAAGGCCTTTTTATTCTTGTGGAATTTATTAAAAAAGTGTCTAAAGGCTTCAGCTTGCAGTTTTCAACTCGATTTCTGTTCCTATACTTCATAGGAAAATTGGTCATTGTGATTGTCTTAAAGTGAAGTTAATGATGTGAAATTAGCATTGTACCAAAGATTATTGTGGATTCTCTTTCGGATAATGTACTGATATTCGGATGTATCATTTCATTTGAGACATAAAAGCTTGATATGCTTATCATGCATTTTAAGAGATGAATAGTGGCATTGTTAATCTAATGGCTGAGCTCGGGATACGAAAATTTCAAATTGATTCGAATTTCTGAATTAAAAAATAAAATAATGGAGTAAGTAAGAAAATTTTTAAGACTTAAAAAAAAAAATAATCAAATTTAATTAATATAATGATTTTTGTACAATTATTCTGAAATTTTCAATCAAGTAAATAATTTATATATATTTATATAATTATAAATTTATAATATTTTTTATATATATTATAAAATTATATTTAAATTTCTAAATATTTAAATTGATTTTTCGAATATCTAAATTAAACTGAATTGACATACTCGAATATTTAAATTGAATTAAAATATATTCGAATTTAAACTGAATATTTGAATTTCTAAACTGTAGCGTATTGAATTTTTGAAATAATATATTTTCTCCATTCATTTTTGGACTAGATATTTAAAAATAAAATTTTAAAAAATTCAATTCAATTAAGAAATTTTTAGATTCCAATTTTATTCCAACCGTATACAGCCCTAGTTAGCAATGTGAATTCAGCCAGCCACCACTAGGGTAGATATCCTTTTATGGAACTTGGTTATCTTGTATGTTAAATGATATATAGAATAGTTCTTTTGTTGGCATTAAATTCCATTGAGATGTACCAAATCCTTTGAATAACTAAGTTATATTTATGTAACAAATCCATTCATAGATAACTAAACAAATTATGACTTTGTATGAGGAAAAGGAACTTAACATTTGGTCAACATTGAAACCAAAGAAAATAGTTTTCAATGGTCAAAAGGGTTCATAAAATGAAGCCAAATCCAACCAGCATTTTAGGGCTTTCCTAAGGGTTTTATTGTGTATTACTATATTTCACAGCTCCAATAGTGCTGGCTTGAGACATCAAGTATCAACAATGGCAGACAACCAGAAGCAAAACCAAGACCAAGACCAATATGGCGTGCTTCTCTATTACAAATACACTCTAATTCCTGATCTTCATACCCTCCTCTCTTTTTACCAGTCTAATTGCAGCTCCCTCTTCCTCCTCGGCCGCGTCCGCCTCTCTCCCAACGGCGTCAATGTCACTGTATTTACTGTTTTCTGAATCAATCTCCCTCTTTCATCAATATTCAATCTTAATTTATTTTGTCTGTTTTAGGTTGGTGGGCCGTTATCGTCGCTGGAGAAGCATATAGCGGCGGTGAAATCGATTAGTTTCTTTGAAGGGACAGACTTCAAGCTCGCGGCTTCCCATTATCCTCTGAACGATAAGGTTGCTTGTGAGTGCGGTTTTACTTCTCTCTCCGTTCGGATCGTCGAGGTTTGCTCCTCGTGCTTTTAAGTTAAATTGTTCTATTTGTACCAATTTATTGGATTTCTTATTAGAGTATGACGAAAGTGTAATATGCCCTGTCTATGTTATGGCATTTGCTGGTCATGCTAATAGTGTAACTCTCTTTTTGTTTACAGGAACTGGTTACTTTTAGCTCTCATCCCCTATTGAAACCACCAGATGTTTCAAATGCTGGAAGACATCTCTCTGCGGTTGAGTTCCATTCTGTTCTTCAGAGTGCACGTAAGTAGTGCTTTTGCTTTCTTTTCTAGTTTTGGATTCTCAACATTTGGTTTTGTTATATTATTCCTTCAGGAAGGAAAATGATTGGGAATTTCAAACTATGTTGGCTGATTCTATCTATGTTATGTAGAGCAATGTGAAGAGCGAGAGGGCACGGCTTCCAATGAAGGACTTGTTCTATTAGATGCAAGAAATTTATATGAAACAAGAATTGGGAAGTTCCATATGCCTGCTGTGGAAACTTTGGATCCAGGAATCAGGCAGTATAGTGATCTGCCCTCCTGGATAGATGATAATTCCGAACAATTGCGAGGCAAAAAGGTGCTCATGTAAGTTCTCACTTGAAAATCGATCATATCTGGATCTGGGTGTTTTCCTGGAGATCACTTTCTTTCTATTTTTCATTTTCCAAAAGCATTGCAGCTTTATTGAAATTTTTTATTTTCATTGTTTTCAAGCCTTCAACTCATTTTTAGTTTCATTTATTGGGTTGCATTTTAGGTATTGTACTGGAGGAATCAGGTGTGAGATGGCATCAGCTTATATTAGGTCGAAAGGTGCTGGATTTGAAAACGTATTTCAGGTGAGCTTCTTAGTGCAGGTGGAATTAGTATTTGCTTAGTTTGATAATTTGGCTTTAGAGAAAAGTAAGATCAGTCCTTGATGATGGCAACAATGATATATTTGGTAATTTGGACTCTGTTGCAGTTATTTGGTGGAATACAACGTTATTTGGAACAATTCCCTGATGGTGGCTATTTCAAAGGAAAGAATTTTGTGTTTGATCACCGGTATTATTTCTTAGTCTCTCCATGTCTCTAATGCCTACATAAAACGTCAGTGTATCTTTTGTTTTGTCAACATATGTTATATAGCATTTGAAATTCACATGACTGGAAAAGTTTCCTGATTTTTGTAAATGCATTATAGACTTTACTTTTGGTAGTCTAGAATTTTCTTTCTGGGTCGAGGGAATAGAAAGATAAATAAAAAAAACATCCATGGATGATGTGGCAATTCTCTATCCTAATGTGTCTCTTTTATTTAATGACTGCAGTATTTCTGTTGGGAGCTCGGATACAAATATTTTGGGCACCTGCCTTATTTGTGGTATGTCCTTCGATGACTACTCTTCACGTTGCAGATGCTCTTACTGTAGAATGCTTGTTTTGGTCTGTGATAGTTGTCAGGTATGTATTGGTAAACTATCCTTCTGCCTTCAAATGTTGAAATTTCATCATCAGAAGTAACAATACTGTGGCAACTCCATTTTTTGTAGTGTTGGTGAATTAATCTAACAAATGTTAGGTTTCTGAACTTTCATCTCTCATCTATGCCTGTGTTTCTAAATAATTATAAACATTTTGGCTTCTGATCCACTTGTTGGTTCTTGTCTTTAAATTCTGGTATTTGGATGAACAGATGAAGGAAGATGTCTATGTCTGTGAGCTATGCCAGAAACATGGCAAGACCATTGGTTTAGTCCTGTCAATTGAAAATGACAAGACTAAAGAAACAATGCCAGAAAGTGAGCTTAAATGCATCTCCTCAGATACTGGACTCTTGCATCAACTGCATGAGAGACAGGGTAAGGTCTGTATTTCTCACTAGGTTCATTTTGCTTTTAGAATTACTAATATATTAACAAGTAATAATGCTAATTGCAAGCAACTAAATCATTTTTATCACATATTTACATCTATTTTCCCCCACAGATTTCTTGCTTTTAACATAATCAGTGTTCATGCAATAATTCAGGTACTGATCTCCCAAGAAAACTAAGAATCTTGTGCTTGCATGGGTTTCGGCAAAATGCCTCTGGTTTTAAAGGAAGATCTGCATCGTTGGCCAAGAAACTTAAAAACATTGCTGACTTTGTTTTTATCAACGCACCCCATGAATTGTCTTTTATTTACCAACAATGTGTCATGGAACCAGGGCAGAATAATGCATCCTCATTTCCATCAAGAGAAATTCTTCCTCCAAAAGAAAATTGCAAGAAGAAGTTTGCATGGTTGATAGCACCTGATTTCAGAGGGAGGAGTGAAACTGACTGGACACTGGCAGATGGTCCATTTGATCCCCTCCAGTATCAGCAGCAAACAGAGGGGTTCGATGTATCAATAGCATATTTGAGGACTGTATTCTCTCAGGAAGGGCCTTTTGATGGGATCCTGGGATTTTCACAGGGAGCAGCGATGGCTGCTTCAGTGTGTGCACTAGAAAGGAGACAGAAGGATGAACTAAATTTCAGATTTGTGATTTTGTGCTCTGGATTTGCTCCTCAACTTGCAGAGATCAAGCGTGGATCAATCAACTGCCCTTCACTACATATATTTGGTAGTGCTTTGGGCAAGGACAGGCAGATTGCGAACCAGGCCAGC
The DNA here is from genome assembly GCA_948193065.1 of Aleurites moluccanus. Classification (NCBI taxonomy): domain Eukaryota; kingdom Viridiplantae; phylum Streptophyta; class Magnoliopsida; order Malpighiales; family Euphorbiaceae; genus Aleurites; species Aleurites moluccanus. Next base: position 75,529 of record CANXYC011843550.1, read on the forward strand.
AGAGACCTGGCTTCCTTGTTTGAAGAGGGTTCCTCAGTTATTATTGAGCATGACTATGGTCACATCATTCCTACTCGACCTCCTTATATTGATCAGATTAGAGGCTTTTTTCAACGTTTTATTTGATGCCATTGATTTCAATGTCCCAATGAGATTATATTTTGCCATGATACAGTTCATGCGATTGTAAACTGACTCGAGCCTTAACCACAAGACTTGACTGGTTGGCTGGTTTTCTGTTGTATTAGGATGGAATAGAGGTGCTGATTTTGGTTTAATTGGTTACTGTTTTTATGGTCTTTTTTTTTTTCTTTTTTGGTTCCTTTAATGTTAGGAGCCTATTTCGATTAATTTCCATCGGAATTAAAACACACAAACAGAGTATGCAGCCTGTGTCTTGGTTGCAAACTGGCGATTGTTTGTTTTTAAGAAATTAGGAAAGCTTGTTGTCAATGCCCTAACGACAAAATCCCTTGTAAGAAAAATAATGGTCTTGAACATGGATACAACGACAAATATGAACGATAAGAAAGTTTGCACCTAGTCTAACGTTTACCGCTAATGGACCAAGAAAACAAAACAAAAAAAAACACAAATCGGCATGACGTTTGCCAATGTAACTCCACTACTGCGAGTCCCGTTCAATTTTTCACCCGGTCGCTCGACGTCCCGCTCGTACCAAATTTGAATGTTTTAATTCATAATTCAAGGACACCAATTGCAGGTTCCGAACCGTTGGGATAGGGATTGAGGCTAAGGTCCTAATTACAGAAACTGGTCATTGAGGTAGAAACTAAAATTCATTTTTAATGGTTACTTGCATATTCTGACTGCTAGAATAGATGTGATTCTTCCACATTGAGCCTTTCCATGTACTTTTTAGTTATTTATGGTCATGCTTCATTTCATAAAAGTACAGGCAACATACTATTAGCTATTCTCTTTGTTATTCTCCAGTGCTGATTCTGTTTTCCTTCAGAAAATTAATGCCCTCTATAAGAACTTAAAAACGTATCAAACAACTAAAATCAGAAACCTTCACTTTCATGCATTATTTTCCTCTTACATAATTGTTATAAACTTATAATAGCATTATAGCAATGCCATTATAGCGCTAATGTTTAACGATCCTTCTTATTCACTTGCTTTTTGGTGCTGGAATTAGGTACTCATTGGCTCAATGCCAAAAGAAATAAAACACATCGAATCCTTGCTAAACAATTACAGCCACTGGAGGAGAATGGAGAGCCAGAATAATATCCAAGCTGCTTCCAGTTGACTATCCCCTGGAAAAGTCGAAAGAGGCTAGACAGTGGCTTATTGGCTTAGGATTTCATTACAAAGGTACTCTCCAGCACATAAATCCCCAATTCATTTTAAACATATGTCGTCAGCCAGCATTGCCATATTGTTCTTTCATTCTTTTGGTAATGTAATTTACAATAAATATTCTGATTGAATACTACTGATTATACATGCAATTCTACTATTTGAGAAAATAAATAAATACTTGAAGAGTGTTCACTCTCAGCTTGTACCATGAATGTAATCAATGCTTCCCAAATCCAAAATTCTTATTGCAACATGATTGTCAAGATCTATTTTGATTGACATTGTTGGATGACACTCAACTTCAGCACTTCAAACTAAAGTACTAAACCAACTGAATACTAATTTCCCCACTTAAAGTAGTGTCTATTTTGTTATATAAAGAAAAGAAAGGTAACATCCCATTTTTTTTTTTTTGGTTTACTGAGAATGTAATTGAAATTAAAGGTATGTTTATAATTTTTGAACTCTTAATCGTTAGTTTGAAGTGTTTGATAAGAATAATAATTGGAGCAGTATTTCAAAAATCAAATTTATCAAATTGGAAGCTGAATTTTAACTATTAGCAGTTGATCCTAATAATTCCATTCAATTGCTGAGAAAAAAGTAGTAGTTGCATGTTTTTACTATGGTTGGTGTTATTTGAAAGCGCAAGGAAACCTAAATTAGTTTGTTTAGGAACTGCTCTTAAATTTGAATAGAATGAGTTGGTGACTTGATGTTGAAAGTTGAAAGAGTCGAAATCAATGGCAAGCAGTCGAACTTATAACTTGTGGTAATGAAGCGTTATAAATTGCTCAGCACCAGCAGGGTGCAACTGCAGCTATGCCATTATGAAACCTTATGGAAGGTAGTTGCTGTATTTATGTCCTATCTTGTCCTGTATTCCCTTGCCATGTATAATGGTACCATACCATAATCTTTAAATTAGATTCTACTCGAGATTGTTTTTGAAAAATCCATGTAACCTTTTATAAAATATGAATTTTCTTTTCTTTTTTATTTGTCATGAAAAAAGATTTAAATATTTTGATTTTTCTTTTTCTAAAAAGATTTATGATGGAAATGAGACAGCTGGATTTGCCACTATCAAACCATTACTTTCAAGGCAGATGCTACCTTATTTTGCAATTAATTAATTAAAATCTAAAACTTATAGGAAGCCCAACCCAATAAAAGTAGAAAAAAATAGGGTGCATAGATTGGCAATACCTTTGGTGGGTGGGGGGCCAAATTCTTAAAAATTTATTTTTTTATTTATATTTTTTAACAAATATATATAAAACTTTCTCAAAATTTTAAAATATTTTATTATTTATTTATACTCTATATACGTTTTTATATGTATATATAATATTTTAAAATTAAAAAAATACTTATATAATTTTTTGTTAAACTTGAATTTTTTTTTTAATATTATATTTAGTCTCTCAAATTTTCATGTTTGTATTGCCTCTAAATTGAATTGTCAAGAATGCTATTAGTAATTGTTGTAATATAAATTGAGTGCACAAATCATGACTAGATAAAGTGTTATTTGCTGATATCCATTCTAAGTTCTCTCATTGAATTTTAAATCTCTATTATATTTATAAAAAAAAAAAACTAATAAAAGTATTTCTATCAAAAATATATTAATTTTTGCCTTTTTTATATTAAAAAAAAAAACTTAAATAACAAGAAATTTAGGTGAGGTTTTGGCATAGTATTATTACTATTGCCATTCTTCGGGTTCAACGTATACGTCAATCCTAATAAATAGGTTCTCTCTCAACTGCATAATACGTGGCAAATTCTCACTGGCAACCGCTTCCAACCTCCAACTTGCCCTTTAATTTGGTCATAAATATTCAACTGTCCCTTAAATACAAGTTTAAGATCACTCTTCTACCCTTCTTGTTCACCTAAATTACATTTAGTTTTTGGTTTTGATTTTGCTTTTCATTTTTCATGTAAAGCCCTATGAGAAAGACTTGTCTTGTTAAGGAAAATATTAATTAGCTATTAATGATTTTTTTTTAAGTTCAAATTTTCCGTTCCATATAAATTATAAAATTTATTAGCTTGTAACTTAAAATATATAAAAAAAAAAATGTGTCCATCAACTATCATAATATAATATTTCATTTCATTTATTTTTTATATTTATAGATAAATCATTTATATTAAAATTAAAGAGTTTTTTAATAAAAAAAAATTATTTATAATTTAATCATAAAAATCCAACTTTATCAACTTCTTTCAAAAATAAAAAGAATATATATTTAAATTCTTAGTAAAAATCTAATTAAAAATTATTAAATTGTATTTTAAAATAAATTTATATATTTTAATTGTAAAAATTTCAAAATAAATACGTAATAATTTTAAATTATGATTTTCAATAATATTTCATAAAAATAATAATTTTAACCTAAATACTAAATAGAAAACTAATAAAATTGTTCACAAAAAGATGCAATCAATTATGTTGAGCCTTTTTTATTTAACTATTAACTATTACTAATAATTATTAATTAGTAATCAGTGATTAATAATTAATAATTATTATTTAATAATTAATTATTATAGTATTATTAATTATTAGCGGTTAGTACGTTCAATAATCATTAAAAATAATATTAATATTTTTTTTATTTAAATATTATTTTTAAAAAATAATTTATTTTTTAAATAAAAAATATGAATTTTTTTAAAAAAAATAATTTAAAATTTTTATAAATAATAATTATTTAATTACTTAATAATTATATTTAATCAATTTATACTGTAAAGTTGACTTTTATAAATAATAATTATTTAATTAAACAAACACTCCCATGTTATCTTTGGCAAATTAGGGATTTCACAAGGGTGAAGACATAGCCGTTGTTAGTATATAAGTGGTGGTGCACCTCGCTTCACACTATCCTATATCTCTACCCATTTAAGGTCATTTATTTCAAGAAATATGTCTCTTGTGACAGAAGAGATCAAGGCCAAAGCTGAGGTCTACCATGGAGATGAAATCTGCCAAGAGAAATCAAAGCTGTTGCTCAAGGAAGTGGGACTACCGAATGGGCTCTTGCCTTTACATGACATTTTAGAATGTGGGATTGTAAGGGAAACTGGGTTTGTATGGTTGAAGCAAAAGAAGAGTATTACCCACAAGTTTGAGAAAATTGGGAAACTAACAACTTATGCAACTGAAGTAACTGCTACGGTGGAGAAAGGGAAGATCAAGAAATTAACAGGGGTTAAGACCAAAGAGCTATTGGTTTGGGTGACATTGAGTGATATTTATTTGGACGATCCACCTACTGGAAAAATCACTTTCCAAACACCTGCTGGTCTTTATAGAACTTTCCCATGTTCAGCTTTTGAGATTGAAGAACCTAAGAAAGATGTTGTTAAGGAAGATAACAATAAGGAAGTCAAGGCTGCTGTTCAGTTGAAGGATGTGTGAGTTATTTACTACTTGTTTTTAATATTACAAAATATGATAACAATACTAAATTAAAGGGCTTTTATTTGCTCTGATCTCTTGTTATCTTATAATATTTATATCCATTTCAATGTATTAGTTGTTTGCTGGTAATAAAAATGCATCTAGAATCTCATAAAATAGTTTCAATATTATTCAATGTTTTTTTTTAAAATATGGATTAATATTATTGAGATCTATTACAACAATTATTATATTATTGAGATCACATTACAAATCCAAAGGTAATCTTATAGAAAGATAATAAACGGTAATCAATTATCGAAAGAAATCGATGTATACTCTTCTTCAATAAAAAAAAAACACAAAAAATAAAAAAAAAAATATTAATATTTTTCATTTAAAATAAAAAAATTATGTTAATTAAAATATCAGCTAAATTCTTATATTTTCATATATTTAATATCAAAAATTGAAAATAATAGAATAATAATTTTAAGTCTCAAAATTCTGAGTTTAATAAGCAAAATACAATAAATAAAAGTCCCAAAATTATTTTTTTCCAAACAAACTTAAACAAATATCATGAATTAATCGTGTTTAGTATTTAAATTGAATCTCCAATAAAATTGGCTGAAAAATCGTACAAGTTGTATTTTATGGAGAAAAAGTGGAGGAAAAAACTTGCAAATTATTCGTTATTCTTCCTCTTGCACATCTGGGGGAGCTAAAGATGCATTCATACAAAACATCACTTGCAGTTGCATAAACAATTGCTAATACAAGTCACAAGCAACACAATAAGAACAAGTAACAGATAATTCCCCTCTTAAGGGCAATGAAAATTTTTAAGTTAGTCATTCTAATGATATTGTACAATATGCTAAAAACAGGATAATTGCATTTTCTTGCTTCAGTGAAGCAGTTCAAGACTGAACTATAGAAGCTCCATGTCCAAAGGGATCAAAAGATACATTTAGTACTAGATTTCCACAGTCAAACAGCCTAGGATGTGCAGCTTGTTATGCAACAAATCTGGGAAAATTTGGCTTTCACCACTACTGCAGAGAAGCTCCATGTCTAAAGGAATCAAGGTACAGCCAGTACTAGATTTCTACAGTCAAACAGCCAAGCGTGAAGCTGGATACTAATATCTACACAGAAAAAGTAATGCTCCGGATGCTCATAGCAAACCATTTGACGTTCCCCCAGCAATTACAGCTTCACAGCCTGAGACAAACTCACTTTTTAAGCACATATTTACAATCATAAAGCAGTTATACTCATTAATGTCCAAATCACAAAAAAAAAAAAAAAAAAAAATCACAAAGAACGGTGAGGCATTACAACTTAGTTGCATCATGAAATTATATAACCCGCCCGCCCGCCAACTACTAAGCAATACATGGACAAAGTCATTCTCACAGGTAGGGCTAGTACACCTGTATAAAGTAGCCTTATGTCCATAACCTCACTTGCCAACTACCCACGAGGTACCCACACATGAACCAAGTCATTGACCTAAATGGGGCCATCAATCAGGTAGGCAATTCAATTCAGAATCTACCACATGAAGTAGCGCTATTTTCATGTGCCCACCCCCGCACTCCTCTCTTTCACACGTGCGCACAGTTTTCTGAATGCTTTTGAAACACTAGCAACCAACTGAATAGCAGCATTTTTGTGAATTTCAAATTCTCATGTTTGCACAAAATCCCACTTCCCAACTTATGTGATTTGTGAATTGTGGCAAAACCTAAAAAGTTTAAAAAAAATTCTGAATTCAGGTTTGCACTGCAGAGTGCATTCCACTTCTCAACTAGTTTGAGTTGCAAATCGTGGCAAAACCTAAAAAGTAAAAGAATAAAAATTCTGAATTCAGGTTTGCACTGCAGACTGCAGAGTACATTCCACTTCTCAACTAGTTTGAATTGCAAATAGTGGAAAATCCCAAATAGTTAAACAAAATTCTGGCTTCCCATAAATTAACCAAGCTCAAATTTATTTTCAGCAAAATCATTAACATGAGTAGGCTTCAAAAATCCTCTGCTAAAATTTGGGAAATGTACTTATAATGCCAGACCAAAAGAATAATCATCATCAATATTTGTTCAAATATCCATGTCATACCGATGAAGGCGAGATCCATTGGCCACCAATCCAATCCTGATGTAGCCTTAATTCCGAGTGTAGAAACGTCATTTCCTCGCCACTGTCCCTAAAGTAGATTATGTACTTCGAGTCAGCAAGAACCTTAGCAATGACACCCACCCACCAACCATCATTGTATGAAGCATCAACTTCATCTAGCAATTTAAAACGATCAACAACTATGGTTTCTGGTGGATAGGGCCTTATGTGCAGACTGTCAATCTCCTCTCTCAGAAAATCACTATCATCTTCTGTTCTCAAGCTTTGGTACTCAATAAGGTACTTATCCTTTCCAACTGCTTCAACTATAGTTGCAGCAAACCAAGCACCTTCAAAACCTTCTTCATCACTACTAACCTCAACCAGCGTTCCCTTGCTGAACTTCTTCTCTAACACGACTTCAATAGGCTTCACTTCAGATGTAATCGGTTCTTTCTGCAATTCAAGATAAGCAGACAAAGTAAATTTGCACATGATACCCAGATAGAGCATAATTATCAAAACAAGAAGAAATTGAAGATTAACTAATACAGGATAGCAGAGTATTAAAAACCATGCAGATAATATCTTCCTGAATCTTTCTATTTTACTTTGGCATCTCAGTTGCAATAATGAAATCTATAATGACATAAATATGATGCAGTGATCACTTGTTACCCATGGCAAAGGAAACTGAGTTGAGCATTGCATCAACATGTTGAACCAGTGTATCAAAAGTAGACTTGCCAGTCCGGGACATGCAATTTACAATTATCAAACAAAAGAAGTAATGTAGAATCACAGAGTCCAAATATACTAGCATCCAATTCTACTATTTGATCATTACAATTCAAATGCAAATTGTAGCTTCCAATCCAGGATGATCGGTCAATAAAAATTTACTTGATTAATGTAAGTTTTGTGAGACATGGTTATCAAGAATCTCCCTCAAGGGTTCTTTCCCAATGTATCGTTGAAGAATTGTTTTCTTTCTCAGTATATCACTGAAAAGTTCTTTCTTTTCTTGCTCTAGTTCAGAATTTTACTTCAATAATACTAACATCCCTTGCAACATTCCAACATTTTCTTTTAATTGTCAGGGTTCAATCCCTTTAAAAGAAGAAATGCAATAATAGGGAAAAAAAAATTAACACATTAATAAGCAAGCTATTACTAAGACTCACCACCATATTTCCCTTTGCCTTTTCTGTCTCCTCTTTCTTCTCTACCAGTTCTTGCTCCTTTTCCTTCTCCTCTTGGATCTCTTCCAATGGTGGTTCCCATTCTCCATCAACACATTCTCTATGCAACCTCAAATCCTCCTCCCCAAATACAATATGTTCCCTCGTACCCCTAAAAAACACAGAAAACTTCCCATCCTTGCGCTCGCTCGTTATGGAACCTTCCCACCATCCATCATTATGGTATGCATCCACCTCCTCACCGAACTTAAACTTCCTCTGTTTCTCTCGTGGCGCCACAGGTCTCAACTGCACGAAATCAAGAGTCTCTCTCACACGTTTCTTGCCCGATTCGTCATTGAAGAGTTTCTCGTACTGCACTAAGTATTTGTTAGGGCTCTTGGAGGAGGCGCGGCGGATTACTGTACCCTCGTACCAAGAGCCACGAAATCCATCGTCGTCGGAGCTGATCTCGACGCGGGTGCCGGACTTGAAATGGGGGGGTTGTGGGGTTATGGATTTGGAGTGGTCGGATTTCGATGCCATTTCGAGGGTTAGAGATCATGACAAAAGAAAAACTATATTGGGAAGAAGAAGCTTCAAAATTATCAACCTGGATGGAAGAGACTAAAGAGAGAGTGTGTTTAAACAGTCACAGATACCAAAGAGACAGTGGAGGGAGAGAGATGATTGGTGAAAAGAGCGGCAACTTATATGTTATTGTACATGGGCAAGTAAAATATCATTTTACGTTTTTTTTTTTTTTTTTTTTTTTTTTTTTTTTTTTTTTTTTTTTTTTTAAATATTGTTTTTAAAAATTATTAATTTGTTTTTTTTTTAAAAAAAAATA